>VUQR01000073.1:2881-13434 GCA_015108515.1 Hemichromis elongatus | reverse complement strand
GGCTTAATTTTTTCTTTTTTTTTTTATTTTTTTTTTTTTTTTTTGTAAAAAATACATAAATGGACAGCTTTTTATTTATATATATACGTTTCAACCCCAAGGGGGCAGTGCAACATGTTCCAAGATTTGCTCTGGAGGGAAACATATGGTTCATTAGCTTGGTAATAAAAAAAAAAATCTGGTTCATTAACTGCAAGCTGCTCCACATATTTGCCAACTTTGTTAGTGTGGCAACTGGTACCGGGCAGCCGATGCACACCTGAGTTATTTTGTAGCCAGACAAACACACACTGGTGAGTGTACATGACGTTTGCAGCAAAGTTGCAAACCAAAACAAAAAAACTGGGTGGGATTTTTTTAAAAACCCAAATGTGGCAGAACTCTCTACTTTATACTGGTTACACCTTTCTGAACATCAACACCTGTGCACCTGTGCAACCTTTGGCATTTAGCATTTACTTACTGTCAGAAACACAGACGCCAGCAGCAGGACGACAGAATATACAAGTCCTTTATTATTTATGGATATCTGTGGGAAAGAAAAACATCACAGTTTTATGAACATCAAGCAGATGTGAGAGGCCAAAAACCTCCGCTTTGATAACTCGCACACAAAAATTTGTAACCTGGGAAAATTAGGTTATGTAACGATGAGTGTAAGCCTTACTGATGATCCGTGGTCCACCACAAGTGTACGCAAAGCCCAGGGGAAACCCAAACCCAGCAGGATGTCAAAGATATTGCTGCCTACGGAGTTGGACACTGCCATGTCCCCCATGCCTGAGTAAAGACAGGAAAATTACGAGAACTCGCACCACAAAGAGACATAAAAATGAAAGATAGAGAGCTCACGCTGGAAACACATTTACCTTGTCGAGCTACAATCAGACTTGCCATGCAGTCAGGCACGCTTGTCCCTGCTGCCAGGAAGGTTATGCCCATGATGTAGTCTGGGATGTCTAATGTGAAGCTGATAATGGTGACCTGATAGAAACACATAGCACATAGCAGGGCAAAGTTTACCTACTGGCCTACAAAACCTTCAAACTTGTTTTTTTCAACTTACAAACCAACATGCAGTACATCACATCAGGTTCAGCGAGTGTGTCTAAGAATACAAGAGACACTGTAGACAGAAGACCAACTCTTACCATCCACACCATGAGGTAGGAGAAGACAGCGATCCATAAAGTGGAGGCCACAAAGGTGACCATGAACCAGCGGTGCCAGCGTGGCAGAATGCAATTAGGCACAGTGCAGTAGAGCAAGAGGCCCAGAGGCCATGTGATCACCCACTTTACCCGCGCACACCAGCCATCTGTGATGAGACAACGTTTGGACTATCAGCAATCAAGTGGTTAACATGATAGAGGAGTGAGATCAGTTTAAGGCAACAATAACCGGACAAATTCTAGTTATATTTATTGAAGGCTGTTCAAAGGCCAGCGAAAGCACAAGTAATCCCTGTGATTACTCTTGGGGCTTCATGATATCCTTAATATGATTAACTAAGGCACACAGCTCTCTGTCCACCCCATCTGGCGTTTAAATCTTCTGTTTTTAAATGGCAGCCAATCAGAAGAAAGTTGATTTAGAGACAGGGTGGACTTAAATGGGCAGGAGGTAAGTGGATGAACTCAGGAGCTGCACAGAGATGAATAAGGAATATTTTTAACCTCGAATCGTGCAGCGCTTCTCTAGTAGAACGCAAGACTATGGAGTAAGAAATTGAGCATTATAGCATAATCATCAATCAATCAATCAATCAATCAATTAAATCTTTAGTTAAGAAGCAACAATTGTTTTTAAACATTAAAAAATATACACAAAATCAGCGAGAGCCGTCATATTCACAAATAAAACTTTTCTTTGCTAAAGCATATAGTTAGGGCGTTCCTTAGTAATGCTACCTAGGCTGCTGGGGGCTTCCCGTGATGCACTGAGCATTTCTTTTTCACTTACTATGTTTTTTTACACCACTCTGCATTTAATTATTAATTATCATTAATCTCAGGCTCTCCTCCAGAGCGTGTCCTTATCCTGTCTGCCTTCCCTCACCCTCAACTGTCAGCTCAGATAGCCACCCCGACCTGAGCCTGGCTCTGCTGGAGGCTTCTGCCTGTTAAAAGGGAGTTTATTCTTCCCACTGTTCCCAAAGTGCTTGCTCATAGAGGGTCATCTGACTCTGTGTTATTGTTACTATGTTTCTAGTAATACCGTGTTATTACTGTAGGGTCGTTACCTTTAAATATAAAGTGAGGCAATGGTTTTTGTAATTTGGTGTTAACAGAACTGAACATTTTCTGTTTGAAAAGGAGGACTAATCAAATGTTTATTAAGTCCTACCTCCATCTAGCTCATCTTCTATATTTGTTTTGATTATACAGTCTAAAATATACAGCCCTCACCTGGAATACGCACTGGACTGAAAATCCCATCTTCATCTTCATCTTCTTCTTCTTGCCGGCACACCTCGGCCCCTGGCTTGTCTCCTGACTCTGTGTCGACCATCCCGGGTCTTCCGCCTCCGTTCTCCAGACTGCAGGAGGCTGTCCTCTTCAGAGTGTTGCTGTTGGACCCCCCCCTTGACCCGGGTCCGGCCTCAACGTCTCGTTGATTTTTTGAAATACGGAGCAGTCTCTGTCTCTGTGGTCAAAAAAGTTGACTCTTTTTGCTTTCGATTTTTTTTCTTGTGCGTGAGTGTGTCACAATTTGTGAGCATTAAATACCTCGCTGATGAGCATGCGTCCGGCCATGGAGAGCCTGGTGCGGGGTGAGAAGTGGGGGGTGATCATAATCCGCAGGCCAGCCTCTGAGAAGGACAGTTTGTGAGGGTTCAGGATGAGAAGCTCGTCTACCATGACGACTGGAGAAGCCTCCTGACCATGGGCTTGGCCTGTGTGTAAGATATATTGGCAATGAAACACACAACAACAACAAAAAAAAAAAAAACACTTCACATAAATCCTGTTTAAAAAAACAAAACAAACCTTTGTTAAGAAGCACCATAGATGTGTTGCAAGCCGAGGCGTCTTCTCCCATCTTGTTGTCTCGCCGTTCTTCTGACCGGAGGCAGCACGGCCTAATGCTCCTCAACCGACGTGTCACAAACACGAAAATCTGGGAGTTGAACCTGTGACAGAGCAAACCACCGCTTAACACCATCCAAGTGTTCGTACTGCTCACACACATGAAGCTTTACTGACTGATGAGGAGGTTTTGTCTTCATGAAACTTACTTCATGATGATAATGTAGATTGCATACATCGTCATTAGCAGTAAGGACTCCCACCTGCACAGTGAGCAGAACGTTTATGTAAGTTTGCCGCGGAGACCTTCACAAAATCAGTGTGAAGGCAGGAATGTGAGTGAATATATATAAATACGCTCAAAACTCCAGAGAAATGCCTAAATGGTTCTTATAGAGCACTTTCCTACTCGAGCAGTCAAAGCGCTTTATACAATATTCCTCATTCACCTACAACACCCGTGTGCCTTCTACCCAACATTCACACTCTGATGAATGCATTCGGAGCAACTTGGGGTTCAGTATCTCGCCCAAAGACACTGGCATGCAGACTGGAGCAGCCAGGGATTGAAATGTGACCTGTAACGTGACTATTTAAAAAAAAATTCATATTGGGAAAAAGACAGAGAAAACACCATCACAAATACTTCATATAATATCAATGGAAACATTTAAAAAGAGAGATTTGTAACCCGAGGACTACACACACACACACACTATTTTCAGATGAAAATGTGTGTGTGTGTTTTATTTGAGCTTTACTATCTTCAAAATCCTTCACTTGATTTAAACTCTTTAAGTGTCTTTTGTATAAGAACCGCCAAACTGCAACAAATGTTTTCTACAGACCTCAAAAACTGCTGCCAGAGATCCCACTTATGGACTTCAAACTTCTCTCATCTTTTTTTTTTAAGATATAAATGTGGGACACAGTTATCTTTTTTGAATTTTCCTGTAAATTCATGCTTTTATTCATTTCAAACATTTTGATCAGATGCTCATAATGAAAGTCACCTTTGTCTTCTGAACCTCCAAATGACCAGAAACCACAAAAACATGGCTTAGAAAGTCCATTATCATTCAGATTTTACCTACAGACTGTCATTTGGACTCAGTAATGTAGGAGCGCTCTAAACCAGTGCTTCTCAATTATTTGAGAAGCACTGGTTTTTCACACACACAACTATAAATAGTATCATTCGTCTATAAAATTATAAGTACACCTCTGTTTAACACTTTATCCTATGCGACCTTATATAATGCTAACAGTGCTCGCTCATTTACTGAAGTAGCATTCACAAAACGGGATGATTGTTGGCAATATTCGGAACGTTTTCGCTGAAAAAACTCTTGTATTGGGGAGGGTGTAGGTCACACACCCCCGGGGGTGGGGGGGTGGTCTACTATTTGAGAAGACTGCTCTAAACCAAATTCTTATAGTCTCTTATAGTTTGTGGTTGAGTAGTCAGTTTTGCTCAAAGAGATTCCAAACTCAGTGAGGCATCCCAGAAGCATCTGGACAGGAGCCATGACAGTAGCAGGTCTTCTAAATACTAAGAAGGGGTACTTCAGTGCTTCCTGTAATACCTCCTTTAGCAGAGGAGACACTCGGGCATCATTTATGAAATACAATCCAAAGTGATGGACTGTGCAAACAAACATCCAACCTATTTTCCATTTCATGCCGTACTCTGCTGATGGGTCTCAATGCATGCTTAAAAAACCCTGATAAAGTTAATTCTGTTCACCTGACTGCAGCTTCTGCTTCTTAGTTAAAAAGTTTCTCCCATTGAAAACATTACATCTGGATAAAGTGAACCCACTTTCTCAAAACTAATAAAAATATTTTCATTCTGAAAACCCACACGTGAGCTATGAACATTACAACACGAAGGTGAAGGACATCGTAACTTAGATAAAAAAACAGCACACAAAATAAAATACAAGAAAATGTAAGACGAGAAGATGAGCAACTAATCTCAATGCATTCACTTTGTATATACAAATTATAATATAAATCCTTTTGCAGTTCAAAAAGCCTGCCATCAGTCATCCAACCACTGCAGTTCTCTTTTGCTAAGTCCTTATTAATTCCCCCTTCATATCTTTCCTTGACCCAATGACTTTGTCCCATTAAGATCAAGGAGAAGTGAATAATGTGAATAATTTTTTTTATATAGGGATACAAAACTTTGTTGAATTAGATATAAAAACATCAACACAAAACAAGGCAGTTCAGAAACACCGACACAGAGTAAGGCATACAAGGCAATTTGTAAAATAAGCTGCCAAACACCCAGTACACACCGTCCAGTTCACATCAGGCTATTTATATTTTCTCTTTGCCTTTGGATATGAATTCACTGAAACTGTCCCATTGCTCCTCAGCCATCTCTATTTTTTACAATTAAGCCTTCCCAACATCTTCAGGCCACATTTTCACTGTCACAGTCTGAGATTTCTTCCAAAACCTGAGAATTAGTCAGGCACAAATCCCTCACCCGATCCTCAATAGGCCCGATGCATAGTTATTCAGCTGTCTCCAAGGAGACACAGTGTTGCTGATCTGGGAAAGTCACACTTCAACCATTGGCCCATACAATCGTAAAGAGCTCTTCAAAACAGAAAAACTTCAGCACACTTGCATGCATGCACATAAATGCCCTTTTCTGTCTTATATTCTCAGCAAATAGCATCCTTAATTAAACCCATTTTGTGTCATCTAGAAGGATATCAGTAAATTATTTTATACTGGATAAAATTACTTCTACTTTTCCTGAGTTGGGAAAAAATTAAGCTATGACTGACAACAGTGAAAAGGACACAGTGAGGACAATAAGTTCAGTGTGCTGCAGTCTGCTCTGTCCTATCTGAACTACTTTGAGCACCAGGGTGCCAGTGAACAAGTTCAAATTCAATCCGTACCAACAAACAGGACTGACAGAAAAATGCCACCGCTGCAAACAGCGGTGAGGTGAATCACACCAAGATCGCCTCGGTTTGGGACTCAATAAACAGCCTGCTATATATCACAAAGGAATCAGCGCTATAGCGGACATTAGGTACTTGAATAAATCTACCCTTTCAATAAAATCCCAACACAGAGAACAATAGAAAGCTCTTTTACTCTAAAGGTCTCGGGAAGAGTAGTGAAGAAGGCATCCAGAGCGGGGAAAAAAACAGCTGTAAAGGATATGTTACACAAAAGAAATCAATCTAACAACCAGTCTCAAATCAATCTTACAAATAAACTGCAAATGAGTGAAATGACTGGCTCTGACGGCATAAACCTCAGAAAAAAATCAATCCCAATTAATTCACTAACATTTTCCCCTCCTGCCTCTGATTGGAAATATTTGTTCAGATGTTATTATTTTTCAAGAATAAATCAGGAACTTATCAGATCTACCACGGTCCGCTATCACAGCTAGAATGGAGCCATTATTAATAATAAAAAGTAATAAAAATCACTTGAGGAAGAGGTTGTGACACCAATCAAAGTATGAAAGAATGTGCTTTAAATTCATTTTTTGTGACATTTACAATTCTTGTCATCAGTAAACCACAAACGAGGAATAAAATCGTGTCAACGGGAAGGTCTTCCTCTGTTGCAATACACCCCATTTAATCAGATTCCTGACAGCCTTTTTAAGCACGTCTCAAAGGTCAAACTAAGCTCATTTATACAAGCAGTGAAAACAGTGTAAAGTACTGGCTTACACACAAAAACAGGGAGTTGAGCAATTCTTGAAACAACCTTCAAAAATGAAAAAGCTGTGTGGACTCACCAGACGACTCTGGCATCATAGATGACCTAAGGAAAAAGAAAAGATGGTTTAATGCAAAAAGGATGACACGGAGCCCAGAGGAACTGGTTTTTATTGTTTGAATGCGTATCTCACCATGATGAGAGTCAGCACTGACAGGATGTAGTAGGAGGAATCTCTAAAGAGAGACCACCATGTCAGAACCACAGTCTGTGGAGAACAGATACCAGCGTTACAGTATTTTATTATTCATTGTTCAGGGCTGAGCATGAACAGGTTTCTTCTACTGCATTGCTTCTATTAAATTTTATTAATAAAACTTGCAAATTTGCTATTTGAAAAAAACTGTGGAGGAATGAGTCTTTAGAGCAGTCTGAAGCCTGGGATTACTTGCACATAAACTGAACTCATTTGTACCTTTATTAATGTTTCACAAATGCCATTTGAACAATAGCTACATCTGAGAGACAAACTAAAGAAAAGCATAACAGTTTCCCTTTAAACAAACACGGAAAAAGAAAAGTTACAGCACATGCGATGTGAGTAAGTGTCACGAGTTTAATCTACCTGGCCTGCAAAGATTCCACTCAAACCAATTATGACCAGGATGTTGAAGACGGCTGAGCCCACGATTGTGCCGACTCCAACGTCCCCTTTAGTGATGAAGACGCCTGAAAAAGTGCAGAGGATTTGTTTGACTTCAGATAAAATCCATCTGTCATTCTGGGTTTTTAGAGGCTATTTATGCTTTTAAACCCCAGATGAGAATCAACAAGCTAAAATATGAATTATTAAGAAAACAGAAAATCATTGTGCTGCTTTAAACTGGACTCTGCTGACACCTCCTGGATTGGTCCGGTACCTACCTCCTGTATTAGGATCTTTGAAGCCACGAGAACACTAGTGATGTGCGATACCACTGATTTCCTTTCTGTTCCGATACTAAGTAAAATTCAGGGTTAGTATCCACGATACTGATCCGATACCGATACTTTGTACTTAATGTTTTATTGTATTTCAAATTAATCTATTTATTATTATTATTATAATGAATGATTACAGCAAATCAGACAATTTGTTCCTATTGCTTAATAATGCTGAATTATCATATAGAAAAAAACTGAAGTTGTGCGCTATTTGAACACGTTGCCTGCCCGCAGCACCTGTCCCTGTCCTCTCCTCCTCTTCAGTTCGCCTCATCATATTCTGTGATGTAATTTACTCTGAGGTGTTTAACGAGGTTAGTGGTGATGCCACGACACCTCACTGTCTTGCCTCATATATCGCAAACCGCGTCTTGTCTATTGGTGGAGGTAAAATACGTCCACGCATTACTCCGTTTGCACTCAGCCATTGTTGTGAGTGCGCACGTCGCCAAGGGCTGTGCACCTTACACAGCCGTATTTCGCATATGAAAAGGCAGAATAGGAAGTAGTTCCTTCCAAGTTAGGTGATCCGAATGATCTAGTTTCTTTCGACTGTGTTCCTGTTAACGATAAACTACAACTTTACCCCAGATTACTAAAATATCGATATTTTACTATGAGAATCGATTGTAGAACATAAATAACTGGTATTGGAGGAATCAATATTTCAATATCAATCCGCACACCACTAGAGAACACTGAAGAGAGCCAATCCTCTCCTAAAAGTTAAGCAATGCTTTTACCCATGCTCCACTTCACCAAGTTTTGGCAGTGTTTGCTGACAAACATCACATTTTCTCATTTAATCTTATGACAAGCAGTGAAAACAAGTGCTGACATGTTATTTCTGAATGGAAAGAGCTGTTACTTGGTTAAGACTGGCTGAGCTACTAACCAATGAGAGAGGTGAAAAGCTCTGGAGCTGAGCTTCCAGCAGCCATAAATGTGGCCCCAGCTACATCTTCACTGAGCTGAAGGTTCTGGAAAAATGAAATTAAAACAACAAAATGAACAAGGAAAAATGTAACCAACCCTAGAATACAGCTTAAATAGTCCGATAATAATATTTTAAAACAATAAATTTATATCTGAAGGCTAGCTGGGGCTGGTTTTCCTCACCTCAGATATTTTCTCAAGGGAAGGAACAAAGTAGTCATCACAGACAATTGCCAGAGCGTAGAACATGTAGATGGCCTGGAAGAGAGGGACCCATACAGACCTTGCCTTTATTTAACATAAACCAGCTATATAGGTCCTGTTGTGTCTGTTTATTCTGTAATGATGTTAGGTGTCAGCATTATGACTCAGGGTTATGAATGCAGAGAACAAACGTGCAGATTTGAGGCAAGATTGCAAGAAACACTCACACACAGTGCGTGGAGACACACAGCCCCATTCTTCCTCTGCTCCTTGGTGAAGATGTCCTCTGGAAACTCATGGATGGCTGCAAAATACACGTTTTATTAAATAAATGCCAGCTAAAAGTTGAAACCTGCAACCTACAAACAAAACAAAATCAGAAAGAAAAAACCACCCTGATGACTCTATTCATTTTTAAAAGAAGCCAACCTCATTTGTAAACACATTTTATAAATGAATATATTATTTTTATCATCATCATCTTGTGCCACCAATTTCAGGTAAGATCTCTGACAGACAAGCTACAAATCTCAGCATCATAGAGACACAGTGTTAGCTTTGCAGTGACAAATGAGACAGGAAGTGAGGTGGAAGTGAAACTGGCAGCTGCTTCCTGTCCTCCCTCGAGTTTAAAGAAAAGAAAAAAAAAAGAACTGTTAATGACAGCTTAGCTCCCCTCTGTTCCCTCGACACTGCGAAAGAAAGCCTTGAGCGTGTGGTACAGCTCCAATTTACAACTCTGAGCCGAGCTGGATGAATTTAAACTACTGGGGAGCGTGAAGCTATTAATAGCCCTTCTGCTCTGTGAGACAACAGCGGGTCGACAAGCACACAATAAGCACAGCGTAGCTGCCACGATACACGCTGCACCTCGGCTGCATGGAAACCAAACAACAGATTGCATGGATTAAAAGAGGGTCCCCTGTGATCAGGGATATGAGATTTGATCTTTGACTCTGCTGCGGTAGAGATCGAGAGGAGGAGGAGGAGGCCATATGGTCCCGAGGAGGGGGGGACAGAAATTTGTTCAGTTTGAAAAAATAAATGTTTGTGCAGTGACGTTTACGCATTTTTGCTGTTGTGCCACGAACTGCTTCTTGTGCATCGTTTTTAAGAGACGAGATGAGTTTGGGGACGGGCTGAGGTGTTTTTGAGGGGCGCATCTCGTCCAATAAACTGTCAAGGCTTAGCACGTAAACTTTCTGTCACCCAATCTCACGAATGAAAGAGGCTGGATTTGAAGCAGCGTCTCATGCACCTTCTCAAGCGGCCTGTCGGCTGTCGGAGATGTCTGCTGTATTTCGTCCGCCTTCTTTACTCTGGAGGACTTCTAATACTCAGGTTAGGATGGAAATGCAGAGGCTTCAACATGTAGCTCAGATGGACCCTTTGAGGGGTTGCTCTTGTGAAGGTAGTTACTATGGTGACCTGCTCCCTGGGGGCAGCTTTTTTATTTTTTTGATGGGTGGCAGTAGGAAGCCATAGGCAAGGCAACTGAGTGAGCAGTGAGAAAAGGGGAGGTGAATATGTGTTTCCCATGGTCAGGGTTTATGAAAAAAGGGAAGGAAAAAAAAAAAGTGACAGCAGCTCTGGACTGTAATGTCTAAAAATATTTATTTTTCCTTACAAACCCTCAGGAGAGGTCTGGGAGAGCGAGGGGGGGGGGGGGGGGGGGGGGCGGGCGCGGGGGGG
>VUQR01000071.1:34952-47187 GCA_015108515.1 Hemichromis elongatus | reverse complement strand
GGGTCTCAAAAGTTACATTGGACTTTTTAGACCTGTACATCTCTTGGTAGGGAACTTCCTGATTAAATGAACAAACATGCTGTTTACTTGTTGAAGTGGCATCAGTGTAAGAGTGCAGGCTGGTCCAAAATTTAATTAGAGCTCTGTGTCTTTAGTTTTCTTGGAGCGAGATTACCTCGTATTCAACTTTCTGTTTGTGTGTGTGTGTTTATGTCCAGGGGGAATGTTGTTACGAACAGGAACTTCTTCCTTACCTCCACAAAAAGGACACTGTGAAAAGCAGACCGAAAAAGGAGAAGGGCACAAAGACCCTCCCCAAAACCGCCAACGACAAACCTAAACCATTCCATTCGTCTCGGTCTGAACTGGAGTGTATCGATGAGGAATTTGAGGGGGGCGATACACGAACAGCTGGGTTATTAACCACATTGGCCGTGATGAAACAAAGGCTTTCTGCTGAAGATAATAACAGGATACCTTATGATGACAGCACAGACCATTTAAAATGCGAGGCATCAAAAGATCAGATTGCTGATATTGATAAATGTGCAACTGTCAATGAGGACCTTATCAAAGCAGATGGAGAACCTGTAAATGTAGACAATCAGTCACAGCTGTTTGCTAAAAGTGATAAAGATGAAGATGCTGAACTTCAGGCAATGTTCTACCTTCCTAAATGGGATGTAGCCTCACTGCCCTGCTGTGATAAGCTCCTCCCAGGGAGAGATGAGAGTCTGAAGGTCATCCTGGCCAATGTGGCGGAACTCCTGTCCCGATCTCCACCATCACTCATGGATGACTTGGAGACCCCACCATCCCTTTCTCATTCTCCTAAACAGCCTCCTCAGCCCTTCCTCGTCAGCTTTACCTTAGATGTGGATGATGATGACGATGATGAGGTGATAATGAGAGATGTTGAGAAGCCTCCACATGAGCTTCCAAATGGTAAAGACTGCGGTAAATTTTCTCCTGACTATCCCGATCAGGAGAAGCACCCCGTCAGTGTAGCAGCCAACAGCCCAACTTGGGATGAGGTTTTTGGGGAGGACGTAAATGATATTTATGATATCAAGGGTGACAGCGAGGAGGCAGATGATGAAAAGTGCAATGGCTTTAAGGAGGATCAGGTTCACGTAGAAGCTGATGGCGTGAGTGAGGAAAAACAGAGCTGGGATGATGTGAGGGATGAAAAAATGGCCCACTTGACAGATGGTGTTTTGAAAGACGACAAAGCCTCCGAGTGCAGCTCAGAGATGGATGAGAGCATCGATCTGTTCGAGGATGATGAAGCCTTCCTGCAGATAACCATTCCTGATATCCCCACTCCTGTGGATGGCGTCACACCCGCGACATCCCCGACAGAGAAGAAGTCTGAAACAGTGCACGTACATACCCCAGTTTACCCATGTAACACTACACAGTCAGCGGATGGCATCCACAGATTGAAGACAGTGGAATCAAAAGGAGTTGCATCCAGCGAGGGTTTGACTCGTACTGTAAATGCCAAGCCGATAATTCAGAACACAAACACCCATAACACTACAATGACAAAAGTAAATATAAACACACCAGCACAAACTAAAACTATAGCAGATGATTCAGTGACGAGCAGTGCTGTTACACCCCATTTTAAATCTCCTGAGTCATTTAACTGCACCCATGACTTCTTTTCAGTCAATTTTGAGCTTGGCTATTCACTGGAAGACTCAGAGGATGAAGAGGAAGCCGAGGGCGTTCCTGCCCCTTGTATGCCGGCGTCTTCGCAGCCTAAAAAGCAGATTGACTCCACCACACTTTTGACAGCTGTCTCTAACTCTTCTACTCCCTGTAACAGCTTTGCTAAACAGAGAATACCTCCAGTGTGTAGCGAATCCAAGTTATCCACACCACAAATTATGTCAGAATGTAGGAAGTCTAAAAGTGGTGCACTCCCGTCTCCGATCATATCCCCGGGAGCAAAGCGAACCCTAATGCCCGGTCTGCCCTCCAGCTTGAAACGCAGACGAGCACAATATGGCACCACTGTAGCAGAGAGAGGGCCTAATGTGGAAAACAGCTCATTCCATGTTTCTGACTCTTCCCCTCATCCAGGTTTGTTTAATGTCAAAAGAAGAAACAGCATTTTTAATTTAAGTTAGTTCACCCAATTGTATTTGAATCTACCTGCACGTTTGTCTCGCCTTCTTACTTAGTGGAGGGCAACAGTGACAGCGAGGATGAAGTTGTGCTTCATAAAAGAAGACATCCGAATAAAGTCAACCCCTTGTCATCCCCTGAAGTGGTGAGAAAGTGCTGAATATTTCCTGAATCTGATGATCTTTTCATTTTTAAAATGCCATACATTTTTTAAGCATTTCCAGTGGCTGCAACAAAAAATGTAAAACATTTCTGTCTGAAACTCATTTAGTTTTCAACATCCAATTTTCAAATGTGCAAAGACTTTGTTTTCTGTTTTTGTTTTTTTCATTTTGAATTTTTTGAATTTGTCACACAAAGTAGTTAAAAAACCAAAGTTATTGCTTTAAAGAGGAAAACATTTGCATACACAACAGTGGAGCATTTTTTTCCTAGTCTATCTACATATTTGCATTAATGGGAAGCCCTTATGCTCTCTCCGGCTACTTATTTCATATACTGACCTAGAGTAGCATTGCGTGATTCGTAAGTAATCCTTATTTAATCTTGTGCTGGGACACTGGGTGAGGCATCTAAGGTCACCCACTGTATGTCACAAGCAGTTTTTGCTCCCTTCCCCCCTTTAGGGGACATTTCTTCTGATTGGCTTCAGATTACAAACAAAAAAAATAGTTGCTGCTCACTTTGCAATAAACACATGACAAAAAAAGAGATATGAGCAGGTATTTGATTCAGACAATTTCCTTCTATCATTCACTTTCAGGCCTCAGGCTGCACTTTTCTTTTACTCTATTCTGTATCTAACATGTAGTATGTCTTGTCTTTGCTAGTCTAAGATCAACAGTGATGTGGACTCCCCGCTGGTAATGAAAAGAAAACATGCTGCTGCACTCGATACTGTAAGCCCTTCATGACTAACAGTAATGCATAGCACATGGTTCAATCTATTCAACACAGATGGTGTGATTTAATTACTTGTGCTCTATATATTACTAAAAGATGTTTCTACAAGTGCTCAATATTTAATAATGTGGCATAAACTACTAACAGTGTTCAGTATTTCATCAATTTGTTCTCTGTGTTCCAGTCTGAAGAAACGGGAGGCGAATCTGTTTCTGATGATGATGATTTCCAGAATGATTCCGTATCCGTGTGCAGAGCCACGGTGCTGAGAGCTGAAAGGAAAGGGGCCAACGCCAAGGTTTGTGCAGCAACAGATGGCTCAGCCGGATGCTGTGATCTGAGGCTCAGTTACATTATTTAGCTTCTGTGTTTTCATGTGACAGCAAACACAATAGAAACATGGCTCGGATTTAGGTTTTAGGGTTGTTTCTAATGTTTCTGTAGTGTTATTGACAAGTCTTCATCCATCCATCCATCCATCTCCGCTCTGGACAGACTGGTGAACTGCACCCTGCCTTTTGCCCCAGAAAGCCATTTATAAATAGACAGATGGTCTTGAACAATAGTTCTAGCAGCCTATGGAAAAACAGATAATGTGTTCCTTAATTCTTTAGTTGACAGGTATGAAATAGTATTTTTGCACCACAAAGGTGATTCCTGAAGAGCCTTTAGCTGGAAACTTAGCATATCTTGGCATGGTGTGCAGTGTTTCCTTAACAAATTGGAGGGAAGTGGCCAAGTTACACAGGAATTTGATTAAAAATTAGTGGCGACGGGCCTTTTGAAGTGTTGGATCCAAATTTGAACATTTTTGGATTGAATTGTTATCTATGTACACAGGAGATCAGGAGACAGGTACAGCAGTGGTGCTCTGCAGCCATCTGTATAACAGGGTGGAGGCTCTCTTGTAGTTTGGAACTGCATTTCCACCAGTGGTGTTAAAATTTGTTGAAAAATATGAATGCAGAAGATTCGAATCGGATTTAGATATTAATGCCAATGCAGTAAAAGCACACGTGGATAGAAAAACACACAATGGAAAACTGTCAGCCATGGATTGGCCTCCCCAGAGCCCAAACCTCAAAATTATTAAAAAAAAGATCATCTTAACAGAGCAAAAACAAGACAGCCACCACCTATAGAAGAGCTTTGAACATCGTTCAAGAAGCCTGGAGACTACTTAAAGAAATTATCAGAAAGCTTGCCAAGAGAAAAGTGGTCACACCAAATATAGATTTTCAACCTCATTAGAGTTTTACAAACTCTGTTTTTGCCTTATATACTGCATTTCAATGTGTGTTAGCTGCACCTGTTTCCCATTTCCTTAAATGAGCATAGTAGTGTACACTCATCATCATTTCTACGGTTCACTACCAGCTTCTTAGGCAAATATGTAGATCTTTAGGTGTTCTGCCATTCTTACCAGCCAGTCTCTGCATGTGCCTATCTGTAGTTTGGTGCTGAGGTTTTAAAGCTTGGATGGTTTTAGAGCCTCTTAAAACAGCTGCCTGTTGTGTCCCGAAAGCAGTGAGAGTGACGAGTGAGCTGAAACTAACCATAAACCTCTGCAAAATTAAAGGAAGCTCAAAATTCAAATTTTTTATTAGTCTATTGGTGTTCAGTGTTTTCATTTTACTGGTTACACTACATTTAACATTATAAAAAGATGAACTATATGACAAAAACATGCTGCTGTCTCTTTTTAAAGAGCGTTACACGACATCATGATCCATTTCTTCTTTGATAAAAAAAGTCAAGTCATTAAATTTCTGCGATTCGCACCTTCAGCATCCGTCATCTCTGACATTTTCTATCTTTCCTCTGTTAGCGCGCCAAATGGCGAAAAGGGCGTCAGTTCTTGGATGAAGAAGCACAGCTGTCAGATGTCGAGGAAGGAGCAGAGGTCTCGTCTGATGAGGAGGATGGAGAAGATCAGAATCAGTCTCTCGACGGTTTTGTGGTCGACAACACACAGTTCTCTGAGGGCCTGAATGGTAAAACGCTTTTTTTTTTCTCCTTTTCTTTTTTTAACTGAATTCTCTTCCTCTGAGCTTTTCAGTGTGATTGGAGGCTGAGTGAGTCATGCTGTGATATTTACACTTTGGCTCTCTGTCTGTTCTCCTCTGTGTCAGACTCAGAGATGCATGGGGTGTACCTGAAGTCAGTGAAAAGCCCTGCAGTCCAGGGCAAATTCAAAATTTCCAACAGAAGACATCACAACGTGGACATCTTTTCCCAGGTATACTAATAAATACATACATTTTAAAAAATACAAAAAGCAACAAAATACTAAGTGGCTTTGATGGCTCATAGTCTAATTAATGATGCCACGTTCTTAACGTGTGGAAACAGGTCCCTGAAATGGATGAGACGTATGAAGAGGACAGCTTTGTAGTGGGGAGTGACGTGGAGGAGGTGGGCACCAGTGAGGAAGAAGCTGAAGATGTTGACCTTCTGCCTGAGGCCTCATTTGTGGACGGGAGAAGGCAGTATGCCACCAGGCGCCGCGTTTTCCTGCACAAAGCCAGAGCAAGAGGCAGCACGATAACCAGAGCTCAGCCTCCACCAGAACAGAGAGCCGAGATAAAAACTAAACGCACCCGGGTCATACAAATGAACGATTCTAGTGAGGAGGAGATGGATGAAGTCGGTAAAGAAAAGGCTCTCAAAGCAGGAGATGGTGTGGCACCTTCATCGCCAAAGATGGTACCACCTGAGCCTTGTGGGAAAGAAAGAAAGCAAGCTGTGTTGTTGTCTTCTAAGGTCTCACTGTTGAGCAAAGCGCAACGGAGCTCTATGAGTGAAGAGCAGCATAATGAGAGGTGAAGTTATAATAAAGTAATAAAGATAGACTGCCATCCTCCTCACGGCCATGAATTTGGATAAGCAGAAGAGGATGGGTGGATGGACGGATGAGTGTGTACTTTACAATAATTCTGAGATTTTCTTTCTTTCTTCCTCCTGAAGGTGTCGCCAGAGGATAGAAAATCAGCATCTCCTCTCTGACGAGCTAGACTTTGTGGAGTCACAACTACAAGTTTCCTCAAAGAAGCAATCGCAGGTATGAGCAGACTAGAAGAGACATACACTTATTACTTATCACTTGAATGATACAGTGAACATCCTCCTAAGACCCAGCAGTTCACTTTTGTCCTCTGTGAGTAAGTGCACAAAAAAAGGGGTCAACTATGAGAAGTTATTTGTTAAAATGATGTTGTAGTGTTGAGATATGTTTCCTACCTGTTTCTGATAATATTCATACCAGAAATATACACAAAATTAGAAACAGTATCACTGCGTTACACCATATCTTCCAGTATCAAACAAGACTCCATGTTCACTATGAGGGACAGAAGATAAACATAAATAATTATGAGGAAAAGACATTGTGCAACCATTTTTTCTCCTGGGTCCAGGGAGCATATTATATTGAGTTGATTAACCTGTTATTACCACAGGCTTAAATCAAGTATAAGGTGTTTTCCTCTCATTTCCGCAGGCACTCCCAGCCATTTCACTGGCTCCTCAAAAGACCACAGCTGAGGATTTATTGGTGAGTGAAACCTCCGCTCCATCTGGGTCTGTTTGCATTCTGGTGGACAGTCGCTGTATCAGTAGTGGGGTGGAGCTGCTGACCAGCCTGCGTCAGCGACACGCAGCCACCGTCCACGTCTGCTCTTTGGACAGCAGCTACTTCATTGTCAGCAGCCGCATGGCGGTGGAAAGGCACAGCCAATCCGATCTGGCTGCGGCGCAGAACCGGAAGCGACTAGTGGAAAGAGTGAACAGCTTGCAGGAGTTGTTTGAGCGCGTGTGCATGATAGTGGAAAAAGACAGAACCAAGACTGGTACGTTTTCAAAGTGTCGCTCATTTACTTTGTAATTTTGCAGCCTTTATGATTAACTGTAAATAAGAATATTACAGGAGTTCAGTCTGGTGACTTGTCTTTGAAGTAGTTAAAGCAATGGATTAAAGATGGACCTAACTCAGTCAGTGGCTACAAATATGATCCAAGCTGAATGTTAGCTGAATTAACAGACGATTAAACTGACTGATTGCTGCATGAGACAATGTCTTTCTGATCTTTATGTTAACCGTCACTGTCCCAGGTGAGGCATCCCGTCCCTTTCAGCGAACCCGCTACTTTGATAGCACTTTGGCAGCGCTGGTGCGAGCAGGGGTTCGTCTGCTGTGGAGCGATGGTGTTGAAGAGAGTGCCGGGCTGCTGGCAGATGTGGCACGTCTGGAGCACCGCAAGGGTCACGGAATCGCCGTACCAGTGGAAGTCAAGGGGCAGCAAAGGCAGCAAGCGCTGCAGCTGTACTTGGGCTTGCCTTCAATCAACTATGTTCAAGCTCTCAACATGAGCAACAACTTCACATCGATCGCCCAGCTAATAAACAGGTGAAGGATGTTGTGTTCTATCAAATTCTGAACACTTTCTTCTTCTTCAGTACGTCATCTCCTCTTTACCTGCTTCCCCCCTACAGCCCGATAGAAGTCATACAGAAGGGAGGGTGTATGAGTCGACCCAAAGCCGAAGAGATCTACCGGTTCCTGCGCTACTCCTGCGACTCCTTCCTCATGAACACATCAAAATCAGGAAAGAACAGCTAGCACGCTGCTAGAAGAAACACTGTTGGGACTCTAAAAGACCGAAATACATGTTTTTTTTCCCCCCATTTATCCTTATCTGTATTTATTTCCACTTTTTACACTTTTCTGCTTCTTTCTGTCTTTGTCTCAGAAATTAGAAGACAGCAGTTAAAATAATACGTTGACTGCATTTAATACGATCTCTCAGTGAGAGAAGAGCTTCAGGATCTTGGTTCATCCTTTTTTGCACAACAAGTTGAAGGGGCACAACACTCAACTTTATATTTATGTTAAACAACAAATTGGGTTTCTTCAAAGTGTACAGTTGGCCTGTTAGATAGTATTAAGCAGCATTGGTAAGAATTCAATCATTTAAACTTGATTAACATAATAATGGATGTGTTTGTTTTCTTTAACAAACTATATTTTTGTATATGTTTATTAAAGTAGTGTTCTGGCACATTTCGAGAAAGAAATCTCGTCCAACACCGGCATTGAGCTTCTTTGGTGTCAGCTTACTTCCTCTAGAGGTCAGCCCGTTTCCTTCTAACAGATCACGTAGGCAAAAATATGTTTCTGGTTTTTCTTACATCACTTCTTTTTTTTTTTTACTCAATTAAGACAGCTCATGCTTTCATTCACTTTAAAACTTTATTGTTTGGGGTTTGTTAGAAGCCTAATAATTTGTAGGGTTTCCAAATTTTAAAACTTACAAATGCCCAGCTAAAGAAAAGAAAAGTGTTTTATTTCACTATTCTCCTTTGGGGTTTTAAATTGCATGTTCTACTTTGGCGAAAGGTATTGTACAAGTTGTTAACAGTACAAACACAATAGCAACATCAGATATTTACAGCAGCATTTTCCTTTTACAGAGATATCAGGATTTTCTTGCAGAAAAAAATAACACATGGATGCAATTGAATTAAAATCTTAAGTCTAGGGCTCTCACAAAGCAACAAAACAAAAAAAAAAAAACTGCCACATTCAATATGTACATTCTCTTTGGACAAATCCAAAGCAGTTTAAAACCTCCACATCTGAGCCGGTTCTCCCGGGCTAAGCTACACCTGGAGGTCTGTGAGCTGTGAAGATGTAGATCATTTACATAAAGGGAAAGTAATGGCTTCTAGATTTAGGACACCTTTCTTGTGAATATCTAACACAAAGGTGTGTGTGAATGCATCTGCTGCAGGCCAGCTGGGTTTAATGCTCATTGTAATCTTGAAGAATCTGTCAATTGTTAACTATAAAGAAAAACAGACTTTTTTGTTAAATATACAAAGGTTAAAAATACAGGAGCCATTACCTTCTCTGCCTGTAGGTGGCAGGATTTAGTGTACTTAACGGATCTAGGCAAACTGCAAGAGAATCTTCCCTTTGTAGGAAATTTAAAATCCATTCGAAGAAAATGTGATTGCCAAAATGTATTTTTAACCATACACTTGCTTAATGTCGTACTGTAAGGTGCTTTCTTCGGACACACTACAATGTCCACAACATGATTACACTGCATCTGATTTGGTTTACAATGACCGCCTCAAAGAAAATATTACACCATTAACTTTTTCTGGCCATCAGAAATTCTTATGTCGTACTGCAACAGACCAACATCAGAGGTAATATTTTTCATTACAAATCTATCTGTACAGATATTACAGTCAAAGAAGTGGTATAAGAAGTTAGTGGTAACTGAAAACTTGAAACTTTATACAGCAGCCACAATTAACTTTGCTACGAGGGAGATAAAGCTGGTGTAGGCAGAAATCTTTTTGGTCACATAGCCAATCACATCTTTTCAGTGAGATGCTGGGATTATGACTAAAAAGCCCGACTGAAATGAAAAAACCCAAGACACTTTTTTTTTTTTTTTACAGTTTTCATTCCAGCCGAGGACTTTGTGCATTTCATTCTGATCCTCCCTTTACTCTCCCAACACATGACTGCGTGGGCTACTTCTGGTTATAAGAGGACATTAAGTCACAAGTCTGATCCCCAGCAGCAATGTAGAGAATCGCTTCTAAAATTTCACCCTCTTTCCTAGAAAGAAAAGCAACAGGCCTAGTTTCTAGTTCAGGCCTAACCTAGTTTTTGCAACCGCAATGGGTTTTCTAGGTTGAACATTACAGCAATGGTCATTCAGTACAAGCAACAGTTTAACCCTCTGTTGGTGATTAACAGTTGTTCAGTAGTCATAGTAGTTAGACCCCCAAATCTCAGCTCGTCTTCTGTGCACATTTTAAGGCATGTGTGCAAGCCAATGTTTGTCTAGTGACTTGGGACAGAGAGGGGAGATCTTTAGGTTAAAAAAACAAACTGCGTTGTCATTTTTTTAAATTCACCTTTTCAAATTTCTGCCTAATCCAGTTCGAGCTACATGAAGCATTAATGACCATAAAAATTTGCGTCAAACCGTTTACACAAGATGCTACAAAACAGTGTTCACATGACGCTAAACAGGAAAGTTTTTGACTATTAAAAATTACCCTGAAAATCGTCTTTATTTTTTACTAATGGTAGAAAGTAACAGTATAAACAACACCAATTCACAAATAAACCAAATGCCGTGCTGTGTTTAGGCTTGTGTAATATTATCAGATGAAAACTGCATCATTAGGACGAAAGTGTTCAACATTTTTGGGACATCTGTAACCGTCACTGTATGTTACAGTAACTCTTGTAACTGTCAAGTTTATTTAAATTTGCTTAAAAAAGCAAAATATGTACAAAAGCAAAGAGACCATATTTACAAGTGCAGCTTTTCTTTTTAAATATATATTATTTAAATACTATGTGAGACCACTTGGTTTAAGCTTTATGGACAGATGCTTACCCAAAACTTAGCTCTTCTGTGATTGTGGACACAGATCATTGACCTGTGTAAAAACTGTCTACAGATAGGTTTGCTTAAAAATTAATAACACTCACTGTTGCATGCCAGCTTACATGCTTGTTGGCTGCGTCTGTGGCTGCAGAGGCTGCAGCTGGACAGACGGCGACTCAGAGTCTGGAATGCTACACTCTCCACCCTCGCGCATGTACATTAAGAACAAAGTCACAGTGGCAAATGTGGTGGCATTCACTGGGAATGCACGGAGCAGAGTGGACGTGAGTCCACGAGTGAACACTCTCCACCCCTCCTTTTGTATGCTCTGCCTGACACAGTCCATGATACCATTATACTGGTAAACACCGCCGACCCCATCCGCTTGCATGCGTGACTTGATCACATCTACGGGATAGGTTGACAGCCAGGAAGCTATGCCTGACATACCACCAGCAAACAGCAGCTTGGGGATCATGTAGGTGTCTTCTGGCTCACAACCCAGTGAGCGTGTCAGCACATCATATGCAAGGAAGTACACGCCAAAACCAGGTGTCTCGCGCACCAGGGTTGTAACCATACCACGATTGATCCCTCTGATCCCCTCCCTTTTGTAGATTCTCACCAGACAGTCCAGGGAGTTCTTGTACATTTTCTTCTTAGACTTCTTCTCTCCAGTTCCTTGCATTTGCATACGTGTCTTGGCAAGCTCCATTGGACAGCAAATGACACACTGGATAGCTCCAGCGGAGACTCCAGCCAAGAACTGGTTGAGAGGTGTATCACGGCCAAGCATGCGCATTGTGTTTCCCTGGACACCAAAAACTATAGCATTGATGAAGGTCAAACCCATCATTGGAGAGCCAATACCTTTGTACAGACCCAGCACCTACAAACACAGATGTTACTGAGTCAGGTCAACACTATAAAAAACAAGACGCATTAAGTAAGGATGCTACAGGAAGCTGTGCACTTGTTTCAAAACCACACTAACAGCCAAACACTTCCTACAGTCAGACTCATATAAAACAGTAAATTATATGTAATTTTAAAGACCAGGTTATATCAGCAATGCATTACTAGTACAGCTAAAGCAAATAATTATGTGTCGAATATTGTCTAACAATTTCCATTTTTTATTAAAGCCATTTCTCAAATACTTGTAAAATAAACGATTAGGATGTAAATAAACAGCTGAGAAACCACCTAACATTTGAATATTACTCTGGGAGGAATAAAGGACATCCATGTGAAACAGCCATGAGGTCATGCCATGCCCCCTCTTAGCAAAAATAGCATGACGTCCAAAGCTTTATTTAGCTTGTCCAGGAATAAGCTCCTCATTGACCCCAGCTAACAGAGACCCCCCCACCTCGTCCACGTCGCCTAAGCTTTTACTGAGAGACGGGACAGCAACTAAACGCTTTAATCAGTGCACAGGACATTCTCCAGATAATAAACAACTCCAGCCTAACACCAATGACGTATTTCAATGTAACCTTAGGTTAGGTTAGGTTACATTGTCCTGCTAGCAAATTCACAAACTCACCGACTCCTGGCGTATGATTGACTGGAAGCAGTGGAACGTCCCACGGTACAGAGGTTTGCTCACATTTTGAACCTGAAGCCGCACCTGTGGATGACAGAACTTGCGTAAGAGTTGGAGTAAAAACTGAGAAAAGGCCAAAGAGGACCACAGTAACTACAAACCAAGATCTTTGTAATACAGGTTTTCAGGGAAACAAGCAGTCAACAGGAAGAAAAACAAAGGATGATAA
>VUQR01000071.1:16548-34932 GCA_015108515.1 Hemichromis elongatus | reverse complement strand
GTGCAACATATGGGAGAGTAAGAAAAACATTAACCGAGTATGAAGCTGTAAAAAGAACAAAATGTCTTCGGTGCGTTATATTTTTAATATCTGAAGACAGAACAGTGGGTGAGAGAAAGAAAGACCTTGACCATACTTACTAGGTCACATTTCCGTGGAGAGGTTGTTTATTTCTCTCTCTCATCTACAACACAGTGACACTGTTGCTGTTAAAGACAGCCTCCGAGCCCCAAGCAGACACCGGCTCAGGGAGAAATGACATTGAAAGCAAGGGTGTAAAAGAACTATAACCAAACCATTCTCTCACTGCTTGCCTCCAAAGCGGATGCTCCACATTCACACAAGTCTATCACTTCAAAACGTCGTCACTTTGCCATTGTTTATTCCAAATCTATGCAACATTATTAAGCGAATGGTATCAGGTAAAGAAAAACTATGTATTTAGGTTCATTCACATAAATCCTATGCCTCAATCAAAGATCATGTGAAAGTTGCGATAAAAATGAATTAGATTTCAACCATAACAACTACAACTAACTTTAATGTATATAATGTCATATAGGACTCTGCAGGTACATGATTATATAGACTATGTGACTATTAGTTATTCAGCTAATTAACCATGCCTAAAAATCCTTTGATAAATGACAGTTTCAGGGAAATCTGTAAGGAAGTAAATGTGCTGTCCTGTTCTGAACTCCTCTTGCTAAGTCATCCCATTCCTCTCGGGCTCATTGTGTACTCTCAGCTTATCTGGATTTATATTCAGGCTGTCAGCAAAGTACTGCATTTTTTATTTTATTTTATGTATTTTTTGTGACTAATGAGCAAACAACAAAGAGGATGCAGCAGACACCCACCTTTACAGTGTCAAACGGATGCCCAACCAAAACACCAGCAGCACCTAAAAAACAAAAAACAGACAGAAATGAATTACTGACTAATTCTTGAACAATTCTTATTAAACTCAAGAGATGATCATCTGACCACAACATGCATCAAGTTGTTACATTAGAGCAGAGACAGTGGGTGGAAACTTGTCATCTTGTAATCTCAGTGCACACAGGGTCATCATATATGGCATGGATTTCTTTTCTTGAGACAAGAACCGCAACAATTTAAGAAAAGAGTGATAAAGGTACAAATGCAATGATGGGTTTAGGTCCAGCGGTTGCAAAAGACACCTGTCCATCATGAGATGGAGCCGTCATCAGCTGGTCATTGCACTGCACGAAGTGACGAAAGCTTAACACTGACGAAAGCTCAACACTGGCCCGTCCTTGACTTGTGTCAATATGCCAGAAAATCATTATACAACACTGTCTTCATATCAGATGTTTTCAAAAAACTGCACACCACCATGAGGATAATGCACCAGAAATAACACCAAAGATTTTTTGAAGATAAATGTGTTATGCAAATATAAAGTCTCTTTGTAAACAAATCATACAGCTTAAAACACTTGGGGTGATTAAATTCACCGTGTTTTCATGCCAAGTTGTCAACTAGGTTGGGGAACTGACATAAAGCCATTAGAGGAAGGTTAAACTTGATTATTTTACTCTTGTAGTTACTTACATACATGTATAAATAATATGCACTGATACAGCAATATCTGTACTTTTTACTCCCTTAAAAAACTGCATTTCTCAGACTATTCTATGTAAATAATTTAATGTTAGTCCAAATCTGGCACCATTTCTTTGTATCGTGTAATCAGATACATGTAAAGCCGTTCAACAGTGATAGTAATACTTTGGTACAGACATTCCACACCTCACTACTGACTCTCTCGATGAAGGTGTTACCTAAGACAAAGCTACAGTACAAAAACTCTACCTGGGATCCAACAGACTTTGGTAAAACCTGTCCTTGAACACTGACAAAACAGCTTGCAATATTCCCACAAGAGTTATGTATGAGGCTTTACTGAATGCACTGCATGGTCAAAGATGAATGCATGAGCTCAACTTTCTGCAATCGCCGCCTCTCCTTATGGTGACTCCCTTCTGTGGAATGGGTTAGTGAATGAAAGAATTGATGAAAGAATGATGAAAGAATTTCCCACAATGCAGACTTTTAGGGGGGAAAATTGCCCAATAATCACTAAAGAGAAGCGGGGACCACGATCACTTCACATTTCTGAGGTTTCCTGGACGTGTGCAAGTTTAATTGACACGTAGATATATGATGAATGTCGACTGTAAACAGCGATGTCTACGTGGATGCTGCGGATTTGTGAATAACTTCACATTAGCATTGCAACTTAACGTTAAGCTGGAGGGTTAAAAAGCACCCAGCTCCTGTGTTTTTAGTATTCAACCTGTCATTCATGTGGGTGTATAATGTTTTTAGATAAACTAGCTGGGCGTAAATCGAGAAATCACGGTACGGCACACCGCAACAACAGCTTGAGGTTTTTTCCCACTTGATGGAAAAAACCAGAAAGGTGGCTAATGCTAATGTTAGCCGCTAGCGTCAACCTGTTAACGTGGCTAGCGCTGCTACTTACCTCCTACACATCCAGCAGCGAAGTCCAGTGCCATTCCCTCAAAAAATGCAACGACTGGAAGATGTCAGGCTAACTTAATGGCTGACAAACGTAATTACAGACGTGTAAGTGGGAAATGCTTTCTCGGTATCTGTGTAAACTTGGTTATTTACAACCCCCGGCTTGGTGTTCAGCCAGGCTAGTTAGCTGGGTAATAGCCTCCTTTACGTTGCTGATGCCCAGTAAACAGAAGATAAAGGTCTCTGGCTAATCACTCGGACGCGAAACTTAAATAAAGCAGTTTTCTTCTCACCGATGCCCCTTCCTCTCCCTCTACAGAGGCGCTCGTTTCTATTTCTGTAGCGCGGCAGAAGGCGGGTTTTCAAAGTAGAAAAGAAGCGTTTGCCCTTTTTAAGACGACCCAATCGGATTATTTAGAAGCGGACAACTCCCCCGGAGCCCTCCCCTAGTTGGTACTGTCCGCCCCTCACGCCCATTGGCTGCTGCAGTGGGCACATCACCAACGCCAAATATCTGGAGCTATCATTCCTCCACCATCACATCAACTGTGGTCCTCATCAGGCTTTCTGAATTTTGAATGTGGCAATCACCATCAACAACCTATATGCAATCTAGTGCGGCATATATAGTTATTTGAATACATAGACTGACGTAACGTTAAATCGTTCAGACATGGTTCATAACTTAAACTTTGTAATTTTTTTGACTTTGTCATATTTTTGCATAGTCATATGTTGTGTGGCCTTGTGAATTGTGGAAGCAGGTATTTTAAGACCAGTAATATAAATGTGCATGTCTGGAAAGTAGTTCATGTCTTTCCCTGTTGTTTTCAGAATGCTGAGTAAAGAATAGGGACTTGACTTTAACTTGACATGTGTAATACAACTTCACATTCTGCAGGCAGCTCTCATTGTGAAGCAGAAAATGGCAACAGTAAGACAACACCACTGTTGACCATGTTCTGGTGTAAGTACCTTAGGCTAACACCTGTTTATTAGGAGTTGTGAAAGAGGAGAGACGATCAGGAAGGGAAGAAAAAAAGCAGCAAAACCCGTGTGAATCTAGAGGAGCTGCAAAGAGGTATGGTGCACTGATTTACGCCTTGGTCTGCTATGCGTAAGTATGTTTTCTCTTAGGAGTATGGTTTCTGTAGGGGCATGAGAATGCCAGTTACAGCTGTCCCCATCAGCCTCTGTGTGGGTTTGGGCCATTTAAAAATGACTGTAAGAATATCTATGAATTACATCACCGGAGATGTGCTGATCACTCAATTTGCCAAATATGATAAATATTGTCACTCAGATTACTTTAATCCAGCAGAAGATGAGTCTATTTGTTTCCAGGAGCACTTGTTCTATACATACGTCATACCATCTTTGCTTTGCATTAAGCTCCTCCACATAAGTGCAGACGGCAACAGAACTACATTTTATATTCTCTTGCTTTCAGCCCAGGCAGTAGATTGTACAGTATAATGGTTTCTCCTTACTACTTTTAAGCTTATCTTTATTACTTTAAAGTTTAGTTTGCACATTCTCACATTTAAAAAGAGCCAGTTGCTCATCATTTTATCTTAAAATACCAATAAATTTAGATTACATTTGGATAAAAATCCTTAAATTAACTGCAAAGGTCTCTTTTATACCCTTGTACACAACTCTCGGTATCTTTTCAGTTTCAGTCCCATGGGCTGTTGCTGGGCAGAGAGCGACTCCCGCTATATTTCTCTGGGAAGTGCCTGGCGTTGGCCTCCTTGGGAGTTTCGTACAGTCAGCAGATAACACCTAAGAAACAAAATTCTATGCAAAATTACAGTGAAATCCTAAGCACCTAAATCTAGATGTGAGAATTTTTCCATTACACTATGCTGCTCTGCGTTCACACAGTCTTAAACAATATCCCGTGCATTTCCTACTGTTGTATGTAAATGTGTTACACGAGTCTGTGGTTCTGTTGTGTACAGTAATACTAAATGCTAATGCTCAGATATTGTGGCAAAAATGAGTTTTTCTGTGTTACTACAGAAATATTTAAGACACACAGGACTGCAAATTATGTATACTCACCAGGTACACTTAACATCTAATAGAGCACTCTCTCAATTCAATTCAATTTTATTTATATAGCGACAGATCACAACAACAGTCGCCTCAAGGCGCTTTATATTGTACAATAATACATACAGAGAAAACCCAACAATCTTATGACCCCCTATGAGCAAGCACTTTGGCGACGATGGGAAGGAAAAACTCCCTTTTAACAGGAAGAAACCTCCGGCAGAACCAGGCTCAGGGAGGGGTGGGGCCATCTGCTGCGACCGGTTGGGGTGAGAGAAGAAAAGAATAGGATAAAGATCCATCACATCCCGAAGGCGCTCTGTTCGATTTAGAGCTGATGCCTCCATTTAAATACTGAACTTCATGCCATGTTCAAGCTTTGTGACATGGTATGTTCTCCTGCTGGAAGCAGTCATCAGAAGGACAGGCATCTGTATATCTGACATGTTCAGGGATGGACAGGAACAATACTCAGGTAGGCTGTGGCTTAGCTGGTACTAAGGGGTCCAAAATATGCCATTGAAATAACCCCTACATCATTACGCTACAACTAGCAGCCTGAACCACTGATAAAAGGCAGGATGAATCCATGCTTTCATATTGCATACACTGTTTTCAATCTGCCATCCGAGTGAAACAGCAGAAATCGAGATTCAGACCATGTTTTTCCAGTCTTCTATTGTCCAACATTAGTGAGCCTGTGCGAATAGTAGCCTTGGTTTCCTGTTCGTAGTTTGACACAACTGACACCTGGTGTGGTCTTCTGCTGCTGTAGCCTGTCTGCTTGGTGCATTCGGAGATATTCTTCTACAAACCTTGATTGTAACCTGTGGTTATTATAATTACTGTTGCCTTCCTACCAACCCATAGCAACCTGGCCATTCTCCTTTGACCTCTTGCATCAACAAGGCATTGGTCACTCGGGGTATAATTCCCTGCAAACCTTGGATAGTTGTGGGGGAAAATACCAGCAGATCAACAGTTGCTGAGATACACAGATCAGCCAGCTTGGTACCAACAACTAACTCAAATGCAAAGTCACTTGAATTACCTTCCCCCCTCTTCCTTATGCTCAGTTTGAGCTTCAGCAGGTCTTCTTGACCATGTATACCAGAGGTAGGCAACTCCAGGCCTCAAGGGCCGGTGTCCTGCAGGTTTTAGATGTGTCCTTGATCCCACACAGCTGATTCAAATGACTAAATTACCTCCTCAACATGTCTTGAAGTTCTCCAGAGGCCTGTAATGAACTAATCATTTGATTCAGGTGTGTTGACCTAGGGTGAGATCTAAAACCTGCAGGACAGCGGCCTTCGAGGCCTGGAGTTGCCTACCTCTGATGTATACATTTCTAAATGAATCAAGTTGCTGCCACACGATTGGCTGATTATGTATTTGTGTTATGAATAACTTGCAAACAGGCGTCCCTAATGAAGTGAGCGGTGAGGGTCATTCAGTGAACAAAAGCAAAGATCATGGCTTTACCTCTAATTAAAACATTTCCAAATAAAATATTCTTTCAAAAGATGCTGTTAGTTGTTAAAGACGTTTAATTTTTTTGTGTGAGATTAAGCTGGATGAAGATTTTCTACCTTCCTTGACCAAAGTTCCTCTTGCTGATAACAACAAACATTTGCTTTAGTTCCCATGACTGGGACACTGACATCCTATTTGTGACGTATGTTCAAACTGAGGTGTATTTATAAGATGAACATTTTATAATACACCTCACATGCTGCCTGATCTTGATTACAAGTTACAACACAAGTGCTTTTGATAATTACACAGTTACAATTATTGTTCAGAATTCAGTTTTAAGTAAATAAAGACAAAGTGGGTGTATATCTTAACTGATGATATTAGTCAGGTTTTTAGAGATATGTGTTAGCACTCTGCTTTTATCGTCTTCCAGTCCTGGGAGAGCTGTAACACATAGTGAAAATAAATGGGTAAATTTGGTACGGAAGTCAATAATCACACTGGGAATTGGCATGAAGGTGCTGTGGGCAATACCATGCTTAGTTTGACAGAGAGAGGTATTTCATCACTCTAGTGATTTACATTTACTATATATTTATTTTTTTTACCTCCAGTTTGGATGCAAACTGTAAGAGAAATTGTCCTTCTTTCCCATTAAAAAGACTTCAAATGGAAAAAAGCTGGATTCTTTTTTTATTCTTATACTGAGTTTAATCACATGGTGAACCCTGACTGCTCATGCCCAAGCAAGTTACAACTTATAGTTTAAAGGCCTGGGTGTCATGAACTGCTGCACCATCTCATCCGTGACTTGTTTGCGCCTCTCTTGATGCTGGGCAATCATTGGCTGCAGAGTCTCAATCAAAATCTTCTTCAGTTCTCCTGTTAATAGAGCCCCACTTGTGTAGTCCTGCAAAAGAAGGGATTGAATGAATGCAGGCAGACGAGATGGGTGTGCAGAAGGGAAATAGGAGGAGGAGGTTGAGGGAAGGAGGGACTGACAAACAGTTCAAATTCCACCTCACCTCTTTTATCTTCTCCAGCTTCTTATCATCCTCCAGGAAGAAGGTCAGGTACAAGAAGGAGACATCCACCTCTGTGTTGCCGCCATACTTTCTATGCTCTTCCACTGTGTCTTTTCCTCCCGAAAATGCGTGTTTGTTGATCTGTGACAAATGATTATAGGTCAGACTAAATCAGACAGCAAACACAGATATTTTGAATCTGATTAGGAGTAAAGAGTGACACCTTGTTTTTGATCTGCTTGGGTGTGTCAGTGAGGAAGATAGATGAGTTGGGATCACTAGCGCTCATCTTGGTCTGCGCCCCCTGCAGGGCAGGGAAGAAAGTGGAGTGCAGCAAGGCTGGTTTGAGGAGGCTGATCCTTGGAGCGACATCACGGGTCATTCTGAAGTAGGGGTCCTGAGAACATGAGAGGATGGATAAGAACACAAATAACTGCATACTGTGAAGACCACTGAACATTTAAGGTTGCTACGTATGCTTTAATGGCATCCTGACCTGGTCTATGGCGCAGGGGATGAGACACGGTACATCTTTTTTGCCTCCGAATATCTGCGGGAATGAGCTGCTGAAGGATGGAGCTGCTTGAATGGCTGGAAAACTGATCTTTCCTGGATTCATAAAAAAAACCCCATACCATTAGATACCAATAAGTTATCACACAATCAGACTTATAAGTAAAAGAATGATTAGATGACAACATTTCAGTCATTTTACCAATGCAGTCGCTGTCTGTGAAGCCAAAGATTCCTTTAACCTGGTTAAATGTCACATGCTTCTGGACCTTTACCACATTTCTGTAGAACTGAGGCGATGCACTGCAGAAAATAATAAATTGAAATGAAAATCGAAATATTTGTATTCATCTGAACTGGGAAAAACGCTAAAATATGTACACACACACTTTCTTTATTTTTTTTTGTTGTTGTTTTGAAACAGAAATGTCAACACGAAGGTCTAAAAAGATAAACATTTAAAGATAGTCTCTTGGCTTATTTTACCCCATGTAGTCAAGGTCTGAGAAGATAAAGGTCTTGTTGACATCAAAGCCACAGGCGATGATGTCCTTGGCATTTTCCACAGTGAAACGATGGCATTCCTCGAGTGTGAGATCTTTCCACAGGTATTTCTCGTCATCGGTCATCTGAATCACGAGGGGGATGTCAAACACATCCTGAAGCCATCTGGAATGAGGATGCTACCTTCAGTTATAACTTAGCCTAAAAGTCTAAACGTAAGATTCACTGAGGCTGGAATCAATTATTTTAGATACTGAACACAATATTGAGATCAAGCTGAGAGATAAAGTGTAAAGTGTAAGTGGCTCTGTGACATTTCATTGTCATTCACAGAATGAAGAGGTAGAACTCACTTGGTAAAGATGAAAGGGATGAGGTGACCAACGTGCATGGCCTCTGAGGACGGACCTCTGCCGGTGTAAAGGTAGAAGGACTTGTGCTTTTCATACGCATCTAAGATCTGATGCATATCTCTGACAGAAACAATAGGAAGGAATTATAAATGTGTCATTTCTCCATACCTTGCTCCACCTTGCATCGTTGCATTTTCATTTGGAATAGCAAATAAACATTAACCCAGATTCAACATTACTGATGATGTGCCATATTATCATTTCCAAAACCATCTTTTCACCAAAAGTTGGTAAATTAAAAACAACAAAACCAATGGAAAGCTGTCACTGGTTGACTGTTTCTTAAAATGCTGACCTGTGAGAGAAGAAGATTCCTCTTCTTAGGAAGTGATGGGCTCTCTGTCCTGAGACCTTTTCTATTCTTTCCAACAGCTCCTTGTCAATTTTACTGCTGCCAAACCTCACTAGGGAATGACATCACATATTCATCCATTATTTAGCTTAAATTACTACATATTACTGCATTAGTGTCCACAAGTCCACATTCAAATGGATGAACGGCCCTTGAAGTGAAAAATCAAAGCTCATGTACAAACCCACCTATAAGTTTATCATAATCTACTCCTTTGGTGCTGGAGGCAGAAACATTCCATGGGTCAACCAAGTCTTCTCCATCACAGTCATCTGTTGCAGGCCCGTTGTTTGACACAATCAAGTTTTCTGACGGTGGGCATCCTGCTTTATAATCTTGGCCCGTCGTCTGTTTATAATCCACTTTCAACTTTAGCAGCAGCTGGACAGCAGCATCGATTTCAGCCTGAGGAACCAAAACACTCGTATTAGATGACAAATATCTAAAAAAAAATTGATGAACTGAGAAACTGCCGTAGAAACAATGGCTTTTATTTATTAATATTTGTGTGTGGAAACCCTTCTTATTCTGTTCGGGTTTCAAAATCAGTGTTGAATTTATGGCATGTACACACTAGCCAATTTCTTCTTTATAGCACTTTGAATCACCTTGCTGTTGAATTGTGCTATATGAATAAACCTGCCTTGCCTTACATGGAATTAAATAAAAAAACAAAGTAATAATAACTCTGAGTATTGTGTGGCTCGTGATTCTTTAGAAAACTGTAAATAATGGTTGACAGGCAACAACACCAACAACAACAATAATATTACTTATAATAATAATAACAACAATACATTATTATTATAATTATTCACTATGATTTTTATTATTCTTTATAGTAGTCATTTTATAGACATATTTTTATTTTATTTGAGAGCCAATTTGTGTTTTTATTTGTCTTCCATTTGTGTGTTCGTGAAGTCAGTGGGACTTTTATATTTGTTCGGTAAGTGTGGACACCTTCGGGTATAAAAATATTGATAAATTTTTTTGTGAAATGTTCATATGCTTGATTTTTGCACAGATTTGTAAATATCCACCTTTAGCAAATGAAGAACAATGTCAGAATTACAGCACATGTAATTACAACACACCCTTTAGGAGAAGGTCCTCCTTATGCTGCCAAAACAGGCATGGACACCAGACCTCTGAGGATTTCACGTGCGGTCTCTCACCATATTTTTGAATGGCCTCCTAAATGCTTATTGGAGTGGTCAAATAGTTCCAAGGTGGCGTAATGGTGGCACATGTCAAAGTAACATCCACATAAATACCAGTCAAAAATGTCATACTAATACAATGATCAATTATAACCAGCGTGGTGAGTAACTTTAATGTTATTGATGATCAGTGTGTCATGATAAAAAAAAAACAGTGTTCAGGAAAATCATCTGTTCACCCCTTCTGTATTTACCTGAAATAACAATTTGTATTTGCACAGTGGTAGAAATGTAAACCTGGAAAAACGTGTCACTCACTTTCTCTGCTTTAGCTGATTTCAAAGATCTGACTTTTTCTCCTTGAGCATTCAGTTTCTCGAACAGCTCCATGGGACTCATGGTTCCTTCGCCATCGCCTTGACAGTCTGTCATCTTCTTCACAGCAAAATATGAAGTCAAAAATAGTTCATATACAAATATACATATCAGTTTTATACCTAATCCAATTATCTTCTATAAGATTTTCGTATATACTTAAATGCCAGCTGACTGTAGTTAACTGACATATGCGAATATAACACAGCAGAGCTGGTAGTGCTAGCTAATCGTCCCATACTAAACACAAACTACACTTAACTCATGCTGTCGTGTTTAATAATTTATGTATTTATGTATCATATATCCAGCTCATTTTATTTCTTATTAAATATAGCAACAAGTCGGTATACCGTCAGTATTCTTCACACGCAGTGGACAGCTCACTCATTCAACTTGCATCAGCCTGTGATGAAGTGTTTGGGTGAAAGTCTTCCCAGGGAAACAGACTCATTCATTGGTTCCGCGGAGCAATAACCCACGCAAAAAAAATAAAATAAAATAAATACTACTTTGGGGAATCTCTTGCGTCCATTTCACACATATTAAGTTTTGATATAATTTACAGTGCAATTTCATATGAAACCCATGAATTTAAATAAATATACACAACTATAATACGTCGGAAGAGAATGGCAGTCGCTTCCGGTCCTGTTGTTTTCATAAAAAGAGCTTTTACATTAAGACAGCGTCTCATTTCAATCGGCAAACAGTCACAGCGCTCTTATGCTGAAATGCTACATTTACTCGAATTGTTTTGCGGGATGCTGAACCTAAAGCGTGACTGAATTCATTCTCTTTGCCGAATAAAGTGATTATTTCTCAATAGCACAGGTACAATATTTAAGAATACAAACAGCATTCAAACGGTAGTGTATAGTACATTGTGTGTACACTGTGTGTATAGTCTCTGTTAGGTTTCCCAACAAATAGACAAACGAGCATAGTTAGCCACTTTTGCTATACTTGGTTGAAGGTAAGATCCAGTGCTTGACACTGAGGTGTTATTCTTACGTCAAATAACTCCAATTAGCAATACATACGTTAACGTGACAGTAACCGTGCGCTATAATAAGGGAAGTTGACAAATCTGCCTTTTGCTGTGTTTTTGACAGTCCATCCGTGTAATCGCCGTTAATTAACACGTAATGCTAACAGCTAGCTTTAAAAAAGCATCGCATATGATTCTGAATCTCCCAAAACGTCGCTTCATGTCCGTTTTCGTTATAAATAAAATAGTCAGCAACTTGTTTCCCTGAATAGTTTTCACCTAGTATCCTTAGCTGGTCCCTGAGGTATTATGTTAGAAATAGTCGGTAAAGCATAAGAAAAAATGTTAAGACTTGATTTTAAAATGCCATGTTAAATTATTTTAAAATCTTCAAAGATTGACAAGTATGTTTACCATCTTTAGGTGCAGGAGTCCATGTAGCCACTAGATGTCACCGTCGGGCCTCTAATGACACCACTCATGCCTCTCTGTTTTCAGATTTTGTGAAGATGTCTTCATTAGTGGAATATGAAGATTCAGAGGATGATTCTTTGGATCAGAGAGCAGGTGGACCAACAGAGTCTACCCAAACGGAACAAAACCGAAACACTAATAATTTCAAAGTCATACCTTACCCCGGAAGACTTGTGTCTGACCAGACAGTGTGGGAATATCATAGAAATATGGCAGAAGCAAGCAGGTCTTCACTCCATTCTCATTCCCAGCCACAGAGCTTTAATAACTCAAAGGAAAGATGTGGAGGTGCAGGAGTAAAAGATTTTAGAAATACTATAACTTCCTTGAATTTGCCCGATAGTCAGAGGGAGATGGCATCCCCGCAGGCTCTTCCATGCATGCCTCAAAGTTTAGGCAGTGCTGCGAACTCAGCAAAAAGACAGCACACTGTCCCATCTGGTGTCAGACCGTATATCCCTAAGAGGAAGAGACTTGCCACTTCAGAAAGAGTGGAGCTTAAGCACCCAGCTGAGCAAGTCCTAGGGAATCAGGCCAGAGAAAGTCAGATTCTATTAGATGTGTCAGCAAGACTGAAGCCGTATCTTGCACAAACGCCCAGCACCGCAGGGATACCCAGGAGGCTTCTGATGAGCCTGGGAGGCCACCAGGGCCCAGTCAACACAGTGCAGTGGTGTCCTTTGCCCCATGTCAGTCATCTGTTGCTGTCTGCCTCCATAGACAAGACTTTCAAGGTAAAGACAGCTACATTTGTTTTAGAAATGATGTACAATGATGAAGCTGTGGAAATACTTCTGTAGTGCTATGCTTTAAATAATGTAGATCTGATGTGTTATTTTCTTTTATTTACACTGTCTCACACAATTAAATTAATCATTATTTTTCCCCACTTATCTGTCATTTCAGTAGAAATAAAATAAAATATGCTATTTACTCTCAGGATACTCCAGGTCCAGTTATAGCTAACTGCTTCGTAAACATTGAAATGTAGAATCTAATGCAGGGTTCAACATAACCAATAACCCCCACAGCCTGGGGCCAGAAAAAAAAAGTATGTCGGTCAAGTTGATTGGCTAGCTGCTGGCCCACTTGGACCAGTAATGTTGTTTCCATCAATCGATTCACCTGTGAACTGGCTGAAATGGACCCTCACTGACGAGCCTTTTTTTCTTACCATCAATATTATTACATAAAGAGGCAATAAAAGTCATCGGACAATCCGTGTGGATAGCTTACATGTGAAAAAGGTGACCTGCTCCTAACCACAGCTGCATTAAGAATCTAAAATTTATTCAGATAAACTGATATTTAAATTTGCCAGCAGCAGCCATCCACTATCTCTCCTTGTAGCAAGGAAACCTGCGGCATGTAAGTGCTTTTTCAGGCTGGGGTTATATATTTTTTTCTGATATAAATTCATAATCTAAAAACATAAATCTACTAATACATTATGCAATATGCTAGGCTAGCAGTATATAAATGAATCAAAAATTGTTTTGGTTTTTTTGTAGGCACCATTAATAGTCCGATCCGCTGGCCTTGTGGCCCAGTGGAGAAAAATGCTATGTTGACAGGTTTAGGCTTTCATGTGGATATATATCACTCATCCAAAAACAGTTGTTAAATCTGCCCTGTGTCCATACCTCTACAGCAGAACTTACCCACTGTGCACGCTGAAGATGCGAGAGCTAAGAGGATACTTGCTTACCTGACATGTAGCGTAACTGGAAGAGATACAGTGTCTGCCCTACTGCCTCAATTTATAAATGTACAATGTACCACTTTCTTTAGAATCATATCTGTCACTGTGTGTTGAATATATGTCAGGGCCCATGGGACTTCATGTCTCTCCTTCCCGATTTATTTCACTGTTTGTATTCTACCTCCCCCTCCTTTTCTGTGGTTCACACCAGGAAAACAATCCGTCATTTCCCTGTTGTAAAGGTCAAGCAATGCAGCTAACTGCCTGCTATCGACTAAATATGTCTGCTGCATCATGAAATCAAGTACTGCCCCAATATCCTGTGAGGATTTTGAATAATTAATGATTTAAATTTGAATGACTATATTTGCATAATCTTACAAGTGCAGCGGTATGGTAGCCACCTCTTCTGGCACCTGGAAAGGGTTGTCTGGAACAGATGGAGGAGACTAGCAGAGGAGGGGAGGAGAAAACCTGTTTGTTTGTATGCACGGATTATCTCTTCTTCTCTCAGGCTTTCAAACTAGGCGTTTTCTGTGAAAACAGTAAATAGAAGAAGTTCTCATACTTATCGGCAAGGACTGTGAAAACATTTTGAAATGTGGAATTTCAACAGGGTAATTTCATCAGATAGCGAAATGAAATAAATATTTAATTATTTTTCCTTAGATTTGTTGATGAATTCAGGTACTAACAGGATAAACTTGATTTTTTTTTTTTATAGTAATTTGATTTTTTATGTAGCGAAGAAATCTTTTTCCAAAAAATATCTGAATTGTATTAAATCTAAATTTAATTTAATGTAATTACATTTAATTTAATTTAAAAAACAGTGAAATGAAGAATGATCACTAAAAAAGTCAATCACCTGATTATCTTTAACTTCTATGATAGTCAGCTGTGAGCTTTGAACATAGTTTCTATTTAATTCTTTGGATTTTCTTTGATAAAAGATTATAAAAAAAATGCTGAAAATGCATTTTTTATTCGGTGATATTTGATTGTCACAAATTAGATAATGAAAATGTGAATGTTCTACTTTATCTAGCTTCATTGTTATTTTAATATAGATTTTAAAAAAGTACAATACAGATATCTCTGTTATTACCTGTATATGTTGATATCTGTACTTAAAAAAATTCCAATAAAAAAATACAGTTTTGGATAGCAACATTACCGGAGCTTCCATTACTCCCTTTTAAAAATAGGGTTATTTTATATTTAGATGTTTTACCTTTTTCAGCCCCAGTCTATGGCTATCTAACTGTATCCTGTGTAACCCCTTCTGAAATATACAGATTGATTAGATTCAGGTCTTTTCCAAAGCTGTTGTTGTGATCTGGTGGTGGTGGTGTAGAGCTCCACTGCTCCATATCAAACCAAGTCTTCTGAACTTCATGAAGTTCTGCAAAAATCTATCAATCAGTGAATCTTCGAAGACGTATCTTTAGTTTGGAATGACTACAAGATAGATTTTTTTCACCGCTCACTACATACTTCATTAAATATTCAATACCCAAGATTTCAATTGATCAGTAAAGAAAGTTGTTGTCGGGATTTTGTCGATTGATCTAGTAATCATTTGGTTTTGGCTTCACGATTGTCATATTAAAAAATAAAATAATAACATGTTGGCGATGTGTATTTGAGATATAATATTGAGATTTCATTTCGCATTAGACCAGACAATTAAGTTCAAGTTTATTGTAAACATTTTAACAACACAGTTAATAAGAATTTGTTGGTGATGATATACCTTTATTAGTCCCACAAGGGGAACATTTCATGTTAGGGCTGCCAACCTATTGCACGCAATGGTGGCGCCATCTTACCCTCCGACCATACATACATTACACATCGGAAGGGAATAAGCGTCGAAGGCATTTGGAGGGGGGAGGGGGGATGAGTGTATGTCTGCATGTGTATATATATATGTCTGTGTGCGTGTGTGTGTATGTGTCCACAGTTCAGCTGAGACAGTGTCCTTCGCCCTGCCAGGCTAAGTAAACAGTCTTCCAGCCAACCCAGGTGGCCTTGCATAGAATGGGAAGAACAGTCTAAACACAGTCCATTATCAGGGTGTTGTTGTTCAGCTCCAGCCTAGAGACCGCAGCTGGCGCCGAAGGGGTATCCGCATGAAGTGATGGTGGTTTTTACTTTGTGTGTGAAAAGTACCACAAAACACATGCAACAAAACACAAGTGCATTATAAACAGCTCAACCTATAAAGTGGTGCAGTGTATTAGGGGACGGGGGTGTACCTCACAGTAGGGCACAGTACGTACTGCCAAACAAAAGGTGGCGTTTTTTTGTCTAAAGACAACTTAAAATGAGAAGAAACTGCTTTTTTTGTTTGGGAAGTATTAACTGCCAGAGAAACAGTAACGCTCCCTGGGATGTCCTGGTGTTGAAAGTAACAGAAAGAGTGTTGATAATGACACGTTGCTAATGCGGTGTCTATTTTCCTGTTGTACATTATTGTTTATTGACATAATTTAATATCTTCTATGGCCTTTAGCACTCTGACCACAGCTATTGTTTACTAGTCTGTCTGGTTTTATACAGAGGAAGGACATAATCAATGAAATCCTAACATTCACCTCTCTGTGCTCAAGTTCCTTCACTGACATGCTTTCGGTTCCTGACTCTTATGGTTCAGTTCTGTCTGTCAGACTATTATTATTATTATTATTATTATTATTACCCTAGCCGGTTTGGAGCTGATGTCACCATGGCTACGGCAGGTGTAAAGCAGCCGTTTTATGTTGATAACACGAATACCAATTTAGTTTTAATTACCAAGAGTCATTTAGGAAGCAGATTACCCCAATGAGTCATTTGCAGGGATCCGCTCTGCATGTCTGTTAAGTGGCCAGTGAAATTAAAGGGGATGCAAATAAATAAGCGCTCGTTTTCAGCGATGCACAAGTCTCGCTCTGTATTTTATTAACGGAACTGTGTGCAATGAATTGTTTTGTTATGCTGTATGTCATCGCTGCTGTCATGTACAGAGCTGAAGCTGTGGCCCTTTATCAGACTTACATGTAGAAGTATGTTTGGTTTAATACTCTTCAGCTTTTTGGTCAGTTTATGTTGTTATCCGTTGTTTTTTTCTGAGATTTCCATGCTGCCTTCAGATGGCAGTGTTTCCCTAAGTGGAAGATCATACAGAGAAGAGGCTTATAGTGTTGTACAGTTAATGGAAGTAATTCCTCACAGATGCATCATGTCGATATTTAGTTTATTTCAATTAAAAACGAGCCTCTGTTTCTCTCTCTCTGCTACTTTTTCCCCCCACTAGGCATCTCTAGCATTCTGTTTGTCAGACTTCTGTCTGCTGGATTCAGATGTCGCTCTTCTCTGTCCATCTGTTTTCATTGTGTCCTGTGGGAGCTGTGGTACAGTACTTTTTGCTGTGTTTCATATGCTGCGTAGAGAAGTCGTATTTAATAATGAAACACAGAGAGAAGCACAGAGGGATCTGGAGTGCTCCGTAGGTCTTAAAATTTCCTCTGTGGCCCTGGCAATGCTTGGGAGCCCAAAAAATACTTCATCACTAGTACAGTATAGTGGGCACCAAACCAGACCACCCATTGGATTTCAAGCTGGGCTTCAATGAGAACCTCTTTCCTTTATAGCATGTCTAGGAGAAAATCATAGTTTATCATCTGGAACTTTTATGAAAGACATTTTATAATAGTGATTTTGCCAAGTCAACTTTTTGAAAGCCATCACTTTGACTGAAGACATCGCTCAAGCAGTGTGGGTAATTACCACCTCCTTTATTTACACGCCACATTTTCACCATGATATCGTATTTCAAACCCGCAAGGTGTCACGGTGTGTAGTCATGACCGCCATGACAAACAGGAGGCAGCTGGGAGCTTTTCTCTCCTGCTCAGTTTTTTATCAGAGGAAACTCTGACAATAAAAAAGCATTAAAGCCATTACAGCCCAGTGGAAATTGATTTATAGGCCCACTCAGAGGTAATTAGTTTGATTAATTCATTAGAAAATCTGTTTCTGCCTTAAAATCCTACAGACCGACCTGATTTGTATGGATGTTCCTAGTTTTTCCAGCTAAACATTTTATTTCGTTAAAATAGAAGTGAGGTGAGAGTGGCTTATATCAAATCTTTCTTAGGTTTGGGAAGACTTCACACAGAAAAACAGTTTCAGCACATGCACACACACAGCATATTTTAGGTTTGTAAAATTCCTCAAAACCTGCAGCTTTTTTTTAAAGCTTCGTTCAAATCACACAAAAGTCAAACAAGTGCAGGCAGTTAAAAAAGAAAAAAAAAACACCCTGAATTGCAAAAAGCAGGAAAAAGAATCACTTGAGCATTAATATACATATACCATAAACCCTATATACAAACATATATACAAAACATGGAAAAGAGAAAGAAAACAAGTTCTGGCTTACGTTATAATTTCCAATAAAAGTAATAAGAGTTTTCACCTTCACTCGGGGGCCCAAAAAATGAAAACGTATGAATATCCTTTTCCAGAGTGCAGTGATACTTCCAAAGCATTTGACTTATTTGATATTAAATAGTTTACAGTATATGAGCACATTTCCCTCTTTGTGGTAATGATGGCATTCAAGTATTTGACGTCCACATCATTATTACTATTAAACTTAACTAATAGATTTTATTGTGACATAATAAATAGCTTGGTTTTGAATTTTATAACTGAGTTAAACCTCTGTAGAATGATAAATTGACAGGCAGGTTAAAGAATTTTTGTATAAAGTTTTCTTTGAATGTCAGTTAGATCCAATGACCCAGGCTTTCATCGCCTCGCTGTGGAGGAAAAGCA
>VUQR01000071.1:0-16528 GCA_015108515.1 Hemichromis elongatus | reverse complement strand
TCCAATGTATTTCTTTGTTCCTTTTGTTGTCAGATCGTGTAAAATATCACATATCTGTATATGTGTGATCATTTAAAATAACCCCTAAAGACTGAGGACAACCTACTGATAATAGATTTTGAACTCTTATAAATTCATGCAGTCAGTTCTTGGCTTTTTTTGTCTGTGTTCCTGAACTGTCTTAATCTTGCGCACAGTCAGTGAAAAAACAACAAAAAAAGACTGCCGTCTGGATAAATTTGTGACTTTGGCCCAATGCGATGTGCCCATGTCTGGCAGGTGTGGGATGCAGCAGAGAGCGGGCGATGCCTCAGGGTTTACACCTGCCATTCGGGAGCTGTGCGCGACGCCTGTTGGACCCCCTGTGGGCGACACTTTCTCACCGGCTCATTTGACAACACGGCTGTGATCACTGACGTAGAGACGGGTGAGCAGCTGCATTTCTTTCTGTAGTTCTGAAGAACCAAATGTCAAATAACAAACCACTGGATTGACTTTTTCAAGTATATCACTGTGATTTTTCCCCTGAACCAAACTCAACACAAACTATAATTGTGGCTGTTCCCATACTCAGGCAGAATGACTCTGGTCTGTATATTACATTTACTTAATTGGCTTAAAGTGTGAGCCTTTTTTTGATTAGATATTTTTCTCCAACCACATTGCTGATGTTGTGGCATAACAAAACACCTGTGCAATTTCACTTCGTGCACATTTATTGTTTCTCAAACTCTGATTTAAAGTCAGTGTAGTAATTTATGTGTGGAGTAAATTTAAATTGCCTTGAGTCTCCAGAATCAGTTATGAGCCCATTGTATGAATTGCAGAGCTACTTCCCTCGCTGTCTCTTACTCTCTCTATAGTCGTGACTCATTTCAGGGACAACCTGTGAAATCTGCATTCCTCGAGCAAATGTCTCTGCAAAGATGTCTCCGAGCACAGCCGAGAATTGCTGCTTTCTTGCCTTTTATTATCAAAATAAAATAACAGATATTTCCTTTTAATGCACAGTTAATGCTTGCGTGAAGTCTACGTCATAACTTATGACGTAACCGCAAACCCCTCTGAACCCTACAACATAACCTGACCTTCACAACATCAGAACCTACATAACTATATGCTGGGTCAGTGCTGCCAAAACTACTGTGATATACCAAAATCCACTTGATTTTACCACTTCAATTCATGTCAGCTCATTAAGTTGGCTGCACCATTTGCATGCCAAATATCCTTGGGCAAAACACTAACCCTTAAGTTGCGATACATCCATTGGACTGCGAATGTGTATGAATGGGAATTTATGAATGGGTGAGTGAGGCACGTTGTATAAAGTGCTTTGAGTGCTCTGGTATAGTAAAAGCGACATATATTAAAAACAAAATTGGGAATAATTTGCAAGAATAATACATTTACTTTAGTTAGTTTGCTGCAAAGCAGCCTAAAACCCTACAGTCAGACTACATTCTCTAGCCACTACATTAGGTATAACTGTTCAACTGCTTTTTAACAAAATACATACATACTCAGTGCATTAAAGCATGTAAACAGCAAGATGACATGCGGAAATTTAAATTGAACATCATGCCACTCTGAGCATTTTAGAAATGGCTGATCTACTGGGGCTCTCCCATACAACCAACTCTAGAAGTTACAGAGAATGATCCAAAAAGAGAAAATAACCAGTAAGAGGCAGGTTGAAAATGCTTTGTTGATGCCAAAGTTCAGATGAGAATGGGCAAACTGCTTTGTGATTTTTTTTTTTTGGCACTTTGAGCCACTTTGTAGTAATTGAACATCATTTAACCGCCACAGTCTGCCTGAGTACTTGTGATCACAGTGTACCCATTTTCTGATAATGATACTGTGCGATGTCACAAAGCTCAAATCATCTCAAACTATTTTCTTGAACACAACAGCAAGGTCGTTGTACTCAAGTAGTCTCCATGGTCACCTGATCTCAATCAATAGAGCACCTTTGGTATGTGATGGAATGGGATATGTCAACTGTTTGATACTATCTAAGATGAACCAAAATCCCTGAGAATGTTTTCAGCATCTTGCTGAAGAATTAATGCAGTTTAGCAAAGTGTACCTAATAAAGTAGATGTCAGTGTATGTTGAATGCCTGTAGACTGTGTCATTCAGGTGGGAGGCAGATCTCTCAAATGATATCTATCTATCTATCTATCTATCTTTTTATCTATCAATACAAGCATGACAGTAAAGATGTCATATAAATAGTCTGCCACATTAAGACTCCTTATTGAGGAATAAGAATAATTACCATGAATGTTCGCAAATTTCTTGTATCTGTCCAGAGAGAGAGAGAGAATTTCTTTGAAGCCCCCATGGCATCTGCATCCCTAGGGTCAACACATGGCAATGATGACTTGCTGCCGTTTTCACTTCCCCTCTAAGCTTGTCTGTCAATACTGTCAATAAAGCCTACGGATAATAGCTTGGGCAGCCCATTAAACACACAGAGAGCTCCAGGAAGTGGATCAATAATGGATACATCACCACAGGAGCAGCTACCATGACCTTATACTGGATCGTCTCTAACCAAAACCATAAACAAACAAATGCTTTTGCTCATATGCAGCCAATAGCTTGATTGGCACTGTCATCAAACTAATAGCTTTGTACTAATGTTAGACTTCCACAGAGCCCTCACGAATGAATCCTGCAGCAGCCAAATAACATTTTATTTTATTATTCTTCTCATTCCTGCAATTAGTATTATTTATTAATTTGATGATGGAATAAACCATATCGATTTTAAGGATGAAGATCTGCGTGAGAGGGCAATAAGGCTGCATTCCTATTGCAGCATGTGATGAAGAAAATTCAATTTAGCTGAATATTAATGTGGGAGTTGGGAATTCCAGACCACTTTCTGCTCTACAGATGTGGTGGAACTCAGACTAAGTCACGAGCACTTTAAAGCAAATCATATTCTGGCAGTGAAAAGAGCACATGGAATAAGCTACATGCATAATTTCCCTTATAATATGTTAAACAGGCTCCAACATACACGGAATTTGAGTTCTCTTCACATCAAATGTTTTTCTGAAATATATGACACAGAAAACTCACAGAGGTTTTAGCTTAGTTATTCTACCAGAACCCCCATCACCATTCATGCAGCCTATATATCAATACTAGACTGGATAATGGGATACTCAGAAAGCTTGAGTGTTTGTGATGGCAGACTCTAATCATGATAAATGTGATCTTTATGCTCTTCACGGTAATGCAGATCCTCTTAGCTATAACAGGAAAAGCGGTTGGAGCTTTTGTGTTCAATCGAGCTCTCTTGCAGAGGTGTACTCGTCCTTGAATAAACAGTGAGAGTCTTCATGGACATCTGACTCATCATTTCACCACTGCGTATCTACCCTCAGTGCTGCACTAATCATTATGTTTGCAAAGAAAAGTAATTTCCTATGCCTGTGTGTTCAGAATAGTGTGTGGACCCATTTTTCCTTGCAAACATTTGCAGTTGTTTCTGTGTCCAATTTAATTTGTAGAACCTTATACCCACTCCCAGGGGGCCGAAGGCAAGCTGTCACAGCTGAATAGCAATAGCTTGGGGTTAAAACGATATAGGGAAGGAGAGTAGGTTAAGTGGCATAATGCTAAAAGAGAAACTGAGGAGAGGAATGCAAGATAAAGAGAACGTTTTAAAGTCAGAGGGGCTGAATAGTGGAATAAATTAATAAAATATGGATGGCATTAGTGTGAAGCCCTCAGCCGTTGTCCGCACCCGAACGACCATCTTCAGAAAAGCCGATCGTCTAATGACAGGGATGGAAAATATATTCACCTATCTACATTCTCCAACAAGTTGATGTGTCAGTTCATGCAAGAAAAAAGAAACAAAATTAGATCAGAAAAAAGCAATACTACACAATAGTTGTCTCTTGTAGTTCCCTTCCAGCTCAGTTTAGGTTTGTATTACCTTTTTTGATAAACCCAGGTGAAAGCTTCAGTAATAGGTTGGTTGTGAGATGGAGTTTCACATTAGTGCCACGGGCAGACTGAATTACAAGGGCCAACAGTGCAAAACTAAATTATTGAGTCACACTGGGGATTGGAGTCTGGGGGTCATGCAACAGAAAATCTTTTTGGTTTTCAAAACACAGCTTAGATGCTGAAATTTCTTCTCCAGCCATGCAATCCATGTAACCCACACTGTCACGCTGGCAACGTTTGAAAAGTTAGATCAATGAATAAATGCACATTTTCATAAATAAGAAAAGAAAGGGAAGAAGTAGTAGCTTGCACACAGGTTAGCAAAATGTCTTATTTTGCAGTCACTGCTCTTATTTCTTTCATCATATATAAATAAACAGAGAGACTGTTACAGCATTACAGTAAAAAAAAAAACATCTTTCAGCATTCTTTTACACATTTTTATTTCACTGGAATATTTTCTTCAACATTTCAGTTCATTAGGCTTCATTTGCACGTGCCAAGAATTAACCACCACCGTGTTACTGTATAATCACAGGAGCCTCAAGCATCGCACACCAAGAGGCAACGAATGCGAAAGCACACACCCGCAGTATTATTTCCTCTAAATGCCACCAGTATTTTGACCTACTTTGAAAGCTTCGTTTTAGAGTAGCAACCTGCTAGGTCAACACAGGCTTTATATAGTCCCCCCCCCAAGAAAATAAAACAAAACAAAAGAGCGTTCTTTCAAAAGACAAGGGATAAAAACCACATCACAGCATTCCTAACTTACATTAACGCCCATGCACTAGTCAAGAAAAGTAAAGGACTTTGAGGCTTTGTATGAGCTTCTGTGGTGGTGGCATTCAAAAGCAGCCAACACGCAGAGGGGAGCGTTCCCAGCGATTTAGTGTGCGGTGTTTTGCAGTTGCTCAGTACTTCATTTCTTTCTTTTTTAAGCTTCTTTCCTGCCCTTCGAGAAGTTCTGCTTTTAACTACAGCGTTTAATCAGTTAACTTGTCACCAACATAACCTAACAGCTAAAAAAAGAGGATAAAGCAAAGAAATAGTATTAATTGAAATCAGGACCACGGAAACATATCCAGAGTTAATATATAAGATTATTGCTGAATTCTAATCTTTTGTTCATTTGTGCATGTTGTTAGTGAAGTTTAAGCTCAGCGTTCAAAGCTAAAAGGCAGGTAGGTAGAAAAAGCATGATACCCGAGAGTAACCATAGTATGTCAGCTATGACGCGAAATTTGTGAGAACAAAGTATTGTGTTTTTGTCATTGCTTCCTTCTGGTACAATGTCACAATGATTAACTAAGCAGTGGCTCACTTGAGCTTAAAGATGTCTTGGTTAATCAAACTTACTATGCAGTGTTGAAGTAAGTACATTAATTTTTTTTTTTAATTAAGATTAAATTAATAAATCATGGCACAGTTATTTAAAGATTTTGCTACCTTTTCTATTAAGTCTGAGGGCATGGCTGAAATGAAAATAAATAAAACAGTCAAAATACACCTTATTAAGTCTGCATCCAAAACATTTTTTCGGTTGTGGCGTGTCAGACTGAGTCATGTGTTTCCTAACCTCTGTATAAGTGCAGTCCCATAATGAGGCAGACTCGCTGCTTCTCTCTGCTCTGAAGGGCTCATCCCGGCTATCCCAGTCATCCCTAATGTCCTCCGCTCCAAGTCATCCACTGTTTGTCAGCACTACAGCGCGATCACACTTCTTTCAACCGAATAAACTATTGCGAGGGAGGGACGGATCACTGCTGTCCTCCCATATCTGCTCTCGCATGCGAGCTAATTAATCTTGCTTAATTAAAACATGATGAGGCCCTATTTATTATGAGGAGAATGTTTTCTCATTGTCTTGCTAAACAGGAGTTTAAATCTTGATGACAGATCTTCAGCGTATCGCTGTTGGTAAGCCAATTAAGCAGGAAGTAAGAGCCTGATGAAACTGCCTGTTAAAACTTTGGATCAGACCAGTGCAGTCGTAAGTGAGTGAACTAGTCCCCCATTAAAAAGGAAAGAAGGTCCATTTTTGGTGCGGTTTATTAGCTGTGACTCATTCCCCACTTCTAAAAAGTCTTGGTGGGAATATTGTGGAACAAGTCTATAATGAAGTATGTTTTTGTTGTGGGCTAACTGCCTAAGACTGTTTTAGATGTGGCCTTTGTTGTTTGTTCGATGAATTAATGAGAAGCCATTGAGCCCTGAGGTGCTCCACTTTGCATAGCCTTTGACAGAGTTGCTGGCTCATAGTCTTGTTTCATCGTTTTCCCAGGAAACTAATTTTTGGTTGCACCCTGTCAGGCTTAATTATATTTTAGCCCTTCGGTGTTTTTGTTTTATGTTTAAGTATGACTTTTTTTTAATTGACTGAGATAAAGCAGCCTCTAGCCAAAACAGTACTTTATACTCTGGTTTCTTCTCTCTACATCACATCTTTGTCAGTTTTATCTTTTTGTCTCGAGTGATGCTTAAATCCTCTCAGAAACTCATGTGTACAATGCTGCTGTCTGGAAATAGAGAGATAAACTTACAACTTAGGAAAGTTGTGCACTTTTGCAACAGTTTCGACCGGTAGAAACTAGCAATATTTTGTACTGAAGAACAGTGCAGGTCCTTGCCTGAAAATGAGCAAACAGTGCTGTAAGAAATAAACAGCTTGCATACTACAGCACTCTGATTCACTTTTGATACTTACAGCAAAAGCAGACAGAAATAACACACGTGGCGCTGATGCTACGTTTACAATGTTCAGGTCACATGGACAGAGTCTAGACACAGCGATAGGATACAATGTAAACAAATCTTTCTTTATATACAGGCTGTATATAAAAGACAGACCAAGTCTCCATGTCTAGATGAAAACAATATAGAAATGTCTTGAAAGTGGATTCTTTCTGATGGTGAGTAGTTAATGGAAGTAATCTGACTTTATGGAAGTCTGTGAGAAAATGATTCCACTGCTCACTCGATTTATGACCTTAGTAAAAACCTTCCTATTTAGGTTATGGTCTCAATTGGTAATTTTAAGTCTCGTTTAATGCAACATGATGTTCATGTTGTAAGTTAGGTTCTAATTCAGAGTAAACTATAGAGCAGGGTGTAATTTAGGTGTGCCTGCCCTGTCATTGAAAAGAGGCTCCTGTTTGAGCGTGCCACTAGGTTTTATAAATGCAAAAAGCTGACCTGGAGACTTGAAAGCAGGAATCCACTAAGTATATCAGTGGGGGATATCTTGGTGGCCTGTCTTTAATTTAAAATTAATTTAAAACATCTACACATCTTCATGAGTATTTACATTTGGCAGCATGCATACCTAAAATTAAAGTACATACATAGCATGTATAATTTTTGAAAGTGTAAAGTGACGAGGAAAGTTTAGAACTAGACAGTTAGGATTTGCACAACCACGAGGCTTACGGTCTTCTATTTCTGTTCCGTCATAAAAAAAAACTGAAATCAAAAGTGCTTTCTGATATTATTTGTCTTCCAGTTCAAACATAGTCTGACACCCTGCCAAAATAAAAGCTGAATAAATGGAATTGAAACTTAGCTTTTTCAGTCCCTTGTCAGCACCGTAAAATGAATAGTGCTTAATGTAGCTCTGTGGACGCCTCACCTCATAGTCAGTTGTAGTTCACTATCAGGCTCATGATTGCACACACCAAACAGCTTTGGGCAGTTTGGTGCGACCACCCTGTTGAACGCTAGGATTTTGTTTCTGTTAACAACTTAAATGAGAATTCACGGTAAACCTGAAATCAATTAATATTTTGATCTATTAACAATGCATTATCCTAATTGGGTGCTTCTGACCATAATAAAAAATCCTCCACGCTCTGGTGTGAGTTTGTATTAAACTTGTTCCTGCCTGGAAATCTTTTCTTTCCTTTACTCTTCCATCATTCCCCTGGCCCTACATTACACGTAGAATTTAATAATCACAAATTTAATGCATGTGTTTAGTTTACCTTTGACATCTGAGAAAGAAAATTCCTTCCATTTACCTTAATTCATATGGTCTCTTTATTTTTTGCTCGTTTTGGGACAATTAAGCAGAAAGTAAATAGACTGTATGTACTCAAATTTATTGTTGAGCCCATATTTATGTGTGTTTGATACCAGATTGATGATTAGTGATTAATTGTCCAGCCATCTTCCCAGTTTATCAGTGAGTCTTTATGTCTGTGACATTTTAATGATAGTGAATCAATTAAGCAATAATTGAGCAATTTCTAGAGGTTTCTTTAGTTTTTAGTTGAAGTACAGATCTTGACATTTGTAAATGTGGACGCAGTAAAGGACAGTAAAGTAGAAAAGTAATAATATAACAATAACTATAATGTTTAATTGAGGTAAAGAAGTGTGGTTTATTATCTATCTTGACAAACTTGACACTTCTGCATTCACTCATTAGCAGCACGATGCTGCAAATTATTCATTCAGAAAGAAAAAAGTAAAGATTTATATTTCTGATAAAGAATTTTGCCATGTTTTTTTAAAATTTTTTTAAATCAGTCTTTCACTTTCTTTTGGTCTGTAGGGCAGCCGGCAGTAAAAGTGGACAATGAGTTTAAGGTGATGTGTGCGGCCGTGCATCCCAGAAACCCGGAGATTTTCCTGTGTGGAGGTTACAGTTCAGTGATCAAGGCGTGGGACTCTCGCAGCTGCAAGGTCAAATTTATTACCCTCCTTACAGTAGATTTACTATTTTAATTTTCTGTGTGTTTTTTTAACCTTTAAAACTCCAAATGAATATGGTTGAAACACATCCTCTTTGTTCAACACTGCTACACAAGTCTATATTTCAAATTGGGCAATGACCCCCTAGATAATGCTTCAGCATGCATAGGAAGAATGCAGGTTATATCACTAATTGTTCAAAGCAAATTTTAATTTAATCCTGACTGCATAAATTGTTCCTGTGAAGCTGCAACCTAATATTGCTATTAAGCTTAATGGACTGTTTTATATGATAATCCTATTCACTTCTTTAGAATCTGAATGCTCACATGAATGTTCACTTGGTGAACTGAATTGTTCTCCTGCATGGTTAGACTTAATAAGATGTTTCTGCTAGCAGGTGTTAGTATGAGTTGTGGACAGAGAGCAGTCCTCAGAAAATATGTTGTTAATGCTGTATCGTCATGGCTGTCTGTCACTCCTAAACGTTAGCTGCTCTGTTTGGGATAAAGTTGCCCCTATTGGATAAAAAGTTCACGTCAGTCATCCATGTCATAATTTTTCTGATATTGAAATTACAGGTTACTCAGTCAGCCAATTAAATTTTTAATTTGAATATATGAGTGCCAAATAGTATATCATATACTATATATGTATGTGTGTATATACATATACATACATACATATACATATATATATATACATATATCTATCTATCTATCTATCTATCTATCTATATATATATATATATATATAGATGGGGTTAGCATTTCCTTCATTTCCTTCATTTAAAATTACTTAAACACCAAAAATAAAGTTAGAGGATGCTTTAAGCAACTGGTAATGGCCTAAAGGTTAATTTCTCAGTGCAGAGCAGCCGGTAGGATTCACTGTGCAGCTCTTTTTTTGAATTTAATTACTCATCAATAAATTGAGACTTCAGGGTGTGCTTTAGTGCAGATTGAAACCACAACATATATGTTCTCTATTGCTGAGCACTCTGTCATCATTTGACAGCAAGTCTTTGCAGCCACAAGGACACATGGAGGTGTTATCTTGCCTTTCCCCCTTAATGACAGAGGTCTAGATGTTTCTCTCCCGTGTTTATTTCTCTTCTTGGCTGAGTTCTTCTTCTTTTCATCCATGTATATGCATGTGTGTTACCAGGTGGTGAAAGTTTACAAAGCAGGCATCCAGCAGACACTGGACATACTCTTTCTGAGAGGTGGTGTGACTTTTATAACAAGCTCTGACTGTGTGAGCAGAGACTCTGCAGACCGCACCCTCATTGCCTGGGACTTTGAGACCACAGCCAAAGTCTCCAACCAAATCTACCATGTAAGATATCTGGGCATGTGAAAAAGAAAAAAAAATTGGTGTAATTACATGAGGTTTGGCTGGTATATGATGTTAAATTTATAAGCTTAAGAGACTTCTTTCTTTTTTTTAATTTTAACAGTTAAATTACATTTGAGGTAGATTGTCATGACTGGCTTAACCTTAAGGTGCAAAACAAGCTGTTAATGAGCCATATAAAACTGGCATATTTTCACAGTTATATGCTGCTGGAGGAAGTTTGTGCTCTGTTAAGCTGATTATTTAAAATAAATTGTGTTTAATAACCTTTGTGCTTTTTTGTACATGATAACTTCTTATTCTGAACAGTTTTTAAGCGGTTCACTGTACTCATTGGAATAGATTGAAAATGATGGTTAAAATAATAAGGATATGTACTACATATACACAGTGGATTGATCACAAACCTTTATACATCTGTACAAACTTTTTGTTTATTAATAAACTAGTTGACATGGAGCCGACTTCACCATAAGTAACACCAAGAAAAGGTCAAATAGTAAATTAATTTCCCTTCTCATTCTTCCGCTCATTTGGTCACCAGGAGCGTTACACGTGCCCGAGCCTGGCTCTTCACCCACTGGAGGACTCCTTTGTTGCCCAGACCAATGGGAACTACATAGCAGTGTTCTCATCCCAGCAGCCGTATAGAATGAACAAAAGGTGGCGGTTCGAAAGACACAAGGTCAGTATCGACTCGGGGTTAGGCAGGCGTAATCCATACTGAATAGCACTGCAGTCAGATGTACACAGACAGACACACATACAGATACAACTTCAGCAACATCCCACCCCACACAGCTTTAATTGCAACCTACATGCTTCATTGTCTTTGCAATTCAAGATCCATCGCAGCACTTCCTCCCCAAAAAAAACAAACCCACCAAATACAATACAATAGTTCCAGTGAGGGAGGCAACTGGAACAGCATATGGCAGCACATTTGAAATATCACTGAAAAATGCAGCGCTGCTAGAGTGGCATTTGGACTGTTGTTTACAATAATTGACAGGAAAGAAATGGGTATCACACATTCCAGGTCCATTTTTGCTTTTCTCTTTCTGGTATAGCACAAAAAAATCAGCAAAAAAGAAACAACGTGGCAGAAAAGGCCTAGAGATTTTGTTTCACAAGCGTTTTGTATTTTATTTACTATATACTACAATGAGACAGATCTTTCTTATAAATACCTTATAATAACCTTTGCGTAGTATGATCATATGGTACTAGCATTAGTACGAGGACTAATTGGGGATTGGAAACAGGAGGGAAATGAGAGACAAGTTTGGGTCATCAAGACAATCAGACAGAGTGCAAGTGAAGTCCAAAGAAACGGAGCTATCGCAGTGAATCAGGAAACAACCCCAAAATGCCTGTTGAACATAGCTAAAGGATTCAAACTAAACAAAAGAACACTGGACGACAAAGGCATAAATATAGAACGATAGGACAGAGGGATGAAGGACAATAAACTAGAAGTAGGGACTCGAGCTAAATAAAGTACAATGACTGAAAACTAGAGGATTAGAACAGTAAAGGCAACTTAGCAGGGATCAGAAATGCATAAAAGCTAAATATGGAGCTTCCAGAAAGTATTTACAGTGCTTTATTTCTTTAACATTTTGTCATGCTACAGCCTAATTCAGAAGTGGATTAAATTCATATTCCCCTCAAAATTCTGCAAACAGGTACCTCATAATGGTAAAGTGAAAAATTGCTTAAATTAATTAAAGCACTTAATTAATTGCTTAAAATTATGCATATTTAAAAAAATAAAAATATAACATGTCCATGATAACAAAAATGGACCTCAGGTGGGTCCTGTTTCCACTGATTATCTCTCAGATGTTTCTACAACTTCACTGGAGTCCACCTATGGTAAAGTCAGTTGATTGTCATTATGAGTTATTGTGTGTCGAATTTCAACAAGGGTGGAAACAAGCAAAAATGTGGAACAAGTGTAGCGTTGTGAATATTTTCTATCTAGTCCACAGTCCCTGACGAGATCATATTTCTGCAATATTTCTTAGTGCAAAGTGACAACCCAAAGTGGGTCGGTGTGCATACAGACTCACACTTCATTCAAAATTTAAACAAGAAACATCACGTAAGTAAGTAAGAAGATGAGCCCAACTTAAAGTTAAAAGCTTAGAGTGTTATTCTGCTTCCTTCTGTAATCCTTTGCCAGTGTTCAGTCCATCATACACAAGACTACACTTAAACCGTCTACACAAATCAAGAGTTGCCTGCAGTATTTGTAAGTATAAATCAGTAGTATGCTGTCACCATCAGGGGGCCTGCACTCTGTCTGTAGATTTTTCCTCCCCAGGGACTTTCCCCAGTTATTTGTGACATTAAATGTATGCAGGTAAAGGAGGATGAGAGCTGGTCTTTGATTTCCCTGTCACAATTGCTTTTTGTTCTGAAGGTTGAGCCAACACAATTCTGATTAGTTCTCTAAAAACTCCTCTGAGCCGCTATAAATGGATTGTAACATCATATTTTTACTTCTAGGTGGAGGGATATGCAATAAAGTGTGGCTTTTCTCTGGATGGAACTATCCTGGCCTCAGGGAGCTCCACCGGCTCCGCTCACTTCTACGACTACCACACAGCTCACATGCTGCACACCCTCCGTGCCCACAGCCAGCCTTGCCTTTGTGTGTCTCAGCATCCCATCTTACCTACAACTGTGGCTACTTGTGACTGGGGCGGTGAGATCAAGGTCTGGCACTGACAACCGACTATGAACAAAGAGATTATAGACTTAAAAAGTAGCAGGTTGGCCATGAGATGAAAGACTGTATTAAACAGAAAAGTCATGTGCACATTTATCTTCAAGACTATAGCTTTCATAATCTCTTGGCAAAAGATAAGAAGAACTTGGCAAAAAATGCTGAAAGTCAGCAAATCTACTATCTACTGATTCCTTTGGAAAACATTTTTTTTACACTGTCTTGCAAAGCTCTCACATCATAATAAAAAAACTAACTCAAATTCAGTCGCTATGGTGTAAATCTCACTTTAAGCGTTTTTATTCATATGTGTCCCATCTGTTCACATCCTATAATCTTGATGGTTTAGATGAAATCAGTAGAAGTTACACTGTCTGAGATCAAAGGAAACTTCTTTACAGTTAAGAGTTCAAAGAGTGAACTATTGTTATGGGTTTTATCTGAAGTGGTAGGCGGTGGAAAAGTAGTCTAGCTGCACATATGCCCACAAAAACACCCCAGTACTTTTACAGTCCCGCCTTCCACCCAAAATACAGCAAGGGGTTTCATCATCACCGTAGTCTTCAAGGTTTTGTCAAAATAAAAATAAAAACATCTCTCTGGGTGGTTTTTAATCAGAAGTGTTTTTCATTCCACATTCTGCATACACATCACTTTTCTTATTCCTTTTTCTTCTCTCTGGCTCTGATATGACATTTCCTTTCACACTGCATCAAAGAAAGACAACTAAAGAACTAAAAAAAAAAATGGCATCATCTGTCAAAGCATTGCCAAGTTCTCCCAGAGTCGTGCCAGTCAACAGCAGAACATTGAAGTGCAGATGCTTGTGACCTTTATTCAGTACATGTAGTAGAAACACCCTTATCCCTGTTTATAGGGAAAAATCTAATGGGTAAATAGTATTCCCTGTTTTGTAATGCCTATGCTTATTTTAACTCAGTTAATGATAGAGAAAAGGTCATTGTAGTTGTCCCCTAAATTGTTTTTAAATCAGGTTTTTTTTAATTAATCATGTACATACATAATAATAAAAGAACCAAATACCATCCTGTGATAAAAATGCTATTCCCTACTACTTCCACAGGAATTAAAGCAGAAGCCAGGTGCTGTTAATGAGATGACCTAACGATCAGGAAGTGCGACCACCTCTGTAAAAACCAAGAGCTACTCTAAAAATGATTTGGCAGCAGAAGGTCTGGAAAAGCCAAAAAGATTGGCTATAATGCAGAGCGCTATGTTCGGTGAAAACTAAAGACAGCATATCAGCATGGTGGTGGAGGGGTAATGATTTGGGCTCGCTTTGCAGCCACTGGACCTCAGGAGCTTACAGTCAATAAGTCAACAATGAGTCTATCAGTATTTTAGAGTCAAACAAGAAGCCACAGAAGGACCATGCAACAATCATCCCAAGCATACCAGCACCAGAATGGCTGAAAAAGAAAAGAATCGATGTTTTACAATGGCCCAGTCAAAGATTGAGAGGCTGCAGTAGGACCTTAAGAGAGCTGTCCATAAACAAAGGCCTGCAGACATTAATGAACAGAAGCAGTATTGATGTATCAGTCCCTAACAATGACATGAGAGACTGATACAGTCATACAGAAAACTGTTATTTCAACTTATTTGTGCTAAAAAGCGGTTCTGCAACTAAATGTGATGATTAAGCCGGTTAAGGATTTGTTATAAAAATTTAAAACAGTCCCCTACTGTGAACCACCAGATGGTAATAGAATAAATTATGTAAAATAATATGCCTCGAAGTCGGCAACCAATTTCCCAACACACATCTTTATTAAGTAAATAAACATACAGCAAAAAAATATAGAACCATGCATCAGACAGACAAACATGTGACATTTAAACAACAGGCCTGTTATTCCTGGAGTAGGGCTGGAGGTAGGACAGGACAGAACCACGTCAGCCTCGTCATTCAGGGTTAAAACATTCTATAAATATAACAACAACTTAAACTAGATAAAAATATTTATATTGTAACAACTGTGTATGAAGTATCTCCTTTTTTTCTACATTGTGCCCACAACAAAAATACCATTTATATTCTCATTTCCTCTGTACAGTGGTTAAATGCAATTCCAAACCTTTTTCGCCGCAAATACCTACACAAATAAGGGTCAAAAATGCCTGTGACCTGTACGGTGCAGTTTTAGCTTTAAAAATATGACAATGCCAGAATATTTTAAACAGCCTTAAGCCAGTTCTCAGATGTGCGGGAGTGAATTTTCGAAAACAAAATCTGATCCATAATGATTTGAGGGCAAAGTTGAGCTTCCGTAAATTACCTTCTCTCTCGCTGTTCCTCTCAGCTCTGCAGAGCTACACAGACAGTAAGAAATCCTGGCGTGCATAGATGTTGGAACACTGTCATTTTGTACTCTTCTGTACTGGAATAGCAAATGGTAGTATGATTGTTGGGCAGCAGGACAATCTCTCTGCAGCTGTCCATTTAACATAAGGCAGTATTTTATAATAAGGTCTTTGACATTTTCCATGTCTGTATATACACAAGCTTTGTCCATTTCACAGTGTTTACTGAGCATGCTGGTTAAAAACAACACACTGACTGTACATGTTTGTGTTTAGTCACTCTTTACTCTTTGCTACCTTTTCAATGCACTTACCTATCCATCAGGTAAGTTGGACAATTTTCTAATTAATTCTCTCCTTAAAGTAGTAGAACCAACAGTGTTGTTTTGCTTTTGTGCATTTAGTGCCAAAAGTGTTAAAAGTTGGCACGTCAGTAGAGATTTTACAGAATTTCATGTCAGCAAATTTCAGTGGCGATTAACATTGAAAAACGTGTCTCATATGGGAACAGACTTAATCTGTCTCCTAAAACCTGCTCTTTGTATCTATATATATTATCTGACAGGAAGAGCATACGCTGTAACAGTAGTGCATACATACAGTAACAATATAGCAGATATACAGTATGTACACAGTTGTTAGATGCTGTAAAGGAGACCTTTCTGTCCACTGGACAGGATTAAGGCAATTTCACAGGTGTCTTGGTTTTTGCGGTAACTGCTGTGCAGTATGACTGACTAAGACTCATCGTCTTACTTTTGTACAAATGTATGACAAATTCCAGTTGGGTAAAATGAATAACTTATACCTGCTGCTTTATTTAAGTTGTGGTACTGTGCAAAAGACATGAGCCACCCTTCTGACACAATAAGAATTAGGATTTGGTTCCTGGTAGATGGGTTAATGTAAGGGCCAGATGCACCTCCCAGGTCCCGTGTAAGGTCTTTGGATTTTTTGTTTTTGCAAACTTGGTTCACTTGCTGTATTTGGAAATCATCTTGTTGGTGTCAAAATACTTTTTTTTTTTAACCCGTCGGACAGATATTGTTAGCAATTTTCATAGACTTACCTGAAAAAATGGGAAACCAAGATCTGTTTTTTGCAACAGGTCGCTAGTAACAAAGTGCCTGAAGATACAATTTAAAATTGGCTCTTGCCAAGTTGTCTGTTATGTGTTGACACAACACTGCTTCGTCCTTTTGTGAGGTGCCTTTTTAATATCATTGAATGATTCAGTGAGGTAAAATAACTGCACTGAAAATGAATGAAAAAGCAACTAAATATCCAAAGAAAAACTTTGGAAGACCTTCAGAAAACCTAGAAAACTATTGCTCAAAACAACTTTTAAAAAATAACAAGAAAGAGACAAAAACATAAAAAAAAAAAAAAAAAGGTGGTTGGAGACTTTTGCACAATACTGTTTGTCTGTGTAATAGGTTTTACTGA
>VUQR01000068.1:0-13318 GCA_015108515.1 Hemichromis elongatus | reverse complement strand
AAAACAAAGAATTACCAGATTTTTTTTTTTACCAAATTTTTGTTTCTGAGAACAATGAGATGCACATATGAATAGATAGAACAGTGTCAGTATAATGTCCTCGTAAGTGGATATCAGCCCCTTGTAGAGCACAATTTAGTATTTTAGTCTAGACAAACCAAAATGTGATGTCCACATATGTGGACGCCTGGTCCTAGGAGGCTATGATTTGAGTCTGCAAATGTAGCTCTTGGTGTAGTAACTGAGGACATTAGAAATTAGTTTTTCAGTCTCCTTTCTTATAGAATGAACTCCTGTAGTATTCCCAGAATCCCTCAGGTCCAAATTTAAAACCATTCCTCAGTGGATAGAGGCTTGGCTCATATACATATAAAGGTCATGCATGACTATTAATGAATATCTTTGTTTCTGTCTTTGTCTCTGGAGCTTGCTAATTGAACTAGCCTCTCTTTCCCTACATCCCTTGGATGTACTACATGACGACACAGGAAGAGGCATTTGACAAAAAAGTGTGTCTTTTTTTTTTTATCCAGGGCTGCTAACTGTGATGGTGTAGCTAAATGAGGCCTGTGATGAACGCCATGCCACACAGAGGCGTCCAAGTCCACTACTTCCCCCTCTCTCACTGCCTGGTGCACAGTGCAACGGCCAATCAACTGCTCACACAAAGGAGGAATTAGCATATTCCCTGGCACAAAATCGCTCCCTTAATTGCAGCTGCATTGAGTCCATGTACTCCACACATCCTCTGCTCTCTCACTCTCTCTCTGGTTTTATATTTTTCCACTGGCCTCGTCACCAGCTTCTCAAAAAGTGTTTTGCCTTTTTTTTTGTGCGTAATTCTTTCGCGTTTCACTTCATTCCTCCTCCAATCATTCAGTCTTCATCAGACGGCTATTGTGTGAGCTCAGGGGGAGAACACAGAAGGAGAAAGATGGGGGCTGGGAATGTGTTTGGCATGCTGTACTATAGCAACAAGGTTGTCAGTCTCAAATGATGCTCTCATAATCAGCACATTGGAGCTGGGCTGCTGCATAGAATGACAATATCAGCCTGATGCTATGTACATTGCTGTGGTCTCCCTTTTGGCTTGTCAATCTTTCTTTATCTCTCTCTGTTTGCATTGCTCCTCACTGCTTTCCTTTCATCACCAGTATTTTTGTCTACTTCTTTTACACTTCCCATCTTTGCATTGTTTTCTGAGATTCTTTGCTCTTCTTTTTCCTTGTGTTTAATTACAAGAACCCCAAAAGGTTTATTTAATGCTAGTTATTTTTCTAAGGTGGGTCCTGCTAGTCATTATTGAGTAAGATGAAGTTTTTTAAACTTTAAAACATCTCCAACTGCACAGATTAAGGTTGCATTAGGTTGGTTAAGTTAGTATACACTATATAAGGTAATTATTCTTAGGTGTAATGACTATGCTGTAGAGTACCCCAAGGAAGTTGTCTAGAGTCATTTTTCAACTTCCATCCATCAATTTTCTTCTGCTTATCTAATTTAGGTCGCAGGGGAGCTGGAGCCTATCCCTGCTGCAATATGGCAGGAGGAAAGCCTGAAGTGTATGTGCATGTGGCCTGGTACACCGTGGACAGGTCACCAATCTGACACAGGGCTAACTTACTTTGTACTATTTGTACATATTTAACATAAGCTTTTTTATTTTGTTCTTAACTATGAGTCCATTTTGATGTGTGCAAAGAGATTTAAAAATTAATGGGTTATTAGAAGTATTCATAGATTTGTAATACCAAGAAAACATGGTGTGGTATTTTGGTTCAAAATCTAAATAAAATGACACTCATAATTCAAACCTATTAACAGGACATGCTGACATTTAACATGTGTGAAAAGTTACTTTAAATGACTGTTGAAATTAAAGCAAGAAGAAAAAAACCCAGCTCATCTTTGCTTTTTGTGGATGATGTGATTTTGTTGGCTGGGGGTTTTGTGTAAAGCAGGTGGAATATAAATTAGCACCCCCCAAATATGAGGCCATGGCTCTGAGGCAAAAAAGGGTGGAGTGCCCACTCTAGGTGATGAACGAGTAGCTAATCCAAGTTGAGGAGTTTAATTTTTTCAGGGTCTTGAAGGGAGAGTAGAGCAGGTGGATTGTTGTGGTAAAGACAGAGCCGAGCAGTTCCTACCCTCACATATGGCCACGAGCTTTGGGTAGTGACCAAAGAATAAGATCATCTATACAAGTAGCAGAGAAGAGTTTCCTCTAAAGGGAATCCGGGTTCATCCTTGGAAATCAGGTGAGGAGCTGGTATCTGATCAGGCAGCTTCGTGGAGAAGTCATGTCTTACTGGAATATTGCCCGAGGGCAGACCCAAGACACACTGGAGAGATCTTGGCTAGCTTAGGAATGCCTTGGTGTCCATCTAGATGCACTCTGCTTTATGGCTGTTCGATATGACGATATATATCGGATGACGATATGAAAACATCTATCATTTCATATTATCGTTTGTTTTGTGGTGTCACAAAATAAACTTTATGGCAATATTTTTTCATGGTTTTGATGGTCACTGTAGTGGCTATAATAATTTCTTAAAGTTCTCTCTTTCTCTTATATTTAAAATAACCACACTGTTTTTATGCGTACTTTCATTAGCAACAACGACGTTAAAACCATTGTGTGGCTCCGCCATCACCTTGTTTATTTTCCACATAAACCTTTCACAATAAAGCTGAAGATCCTGTTGAGACTTTTCAAAATAAACTAAAATAATATACATTATTCTCAAACATCCAATTTCAGAATATTAAGCAAGGGACAAGGGGGAATAAAAAATTAAGATGAACTTTTGCAAGATCGGTCAAATCACATGACTCCAGCTGAAACTGACGCCCAGCTAAAAAAAAACTTCACACAAGTCGAGTTGCCTGTCTAGGTTGTGTTTAAATTATGTATTATATGTTCCTGTGAGAATGAATATGAGGAATCTGTATTACTTTATTGATGTAATTGCTGGTAATCAAGTATTGTCAAAATATTAATTGATACCACTGCTAATAGTGGCTACTGTTACGATACAGTAGCTAATGGGGATCTAAATAAACAAAACAAACACTGAGCTCCTTGTGCTCTAAACACCATTTAAATATTGCCATTGTGTGCCTCTGTAGATCACTACTCCATCCTCCTTCACCATTATAATGCTAGGAACACTACCACAGTATAATACAAACCTTATTATGATTATAGTCCCAGTAAGCCTTTCAGTCACAGTGTCACTGCCTCCACCAACTATCATCTTTCAAAGTCTCTGTGGCCAGACCTTCTCCTATACTGTCATATTCATCTGAATTTTCTCTCATATTATTACACTTGTATATCTGCCTCCTAACTCTGTTATCATTCCTGGGCTTGCACACCGATCTCTGCTTACACAGTCACAGTTTTATCTTTCCTTCCGTATACTGTCACAGTTGCGGTGTGTCTGTCTACCTCTGTTGTTGCTTGTAGTTTGTCTCCCAGCATGGCTGTTGTGGTAACAGTGTTTATTCTGCCAGTCAAAGATGAGGCAAAGGCAGCATCGCTCATCCAAGTGCTGTGGAGGGAAGCTGTGGCGAGGAGGGGGGGAGGGGAGTGAGAAAGTGGGGGAGAGAGACAGCAATCAAATTTTAGACTGTAAAGAGTCCCAGGCGGTTTATACACTTGTATGTCTAAGATAAGCTCAGGTCTTGAATGCTGTTATGCAGAATTTCCATACAGTTGGTATACCTGTGTCGTGATGCAGGCGCAGCTCGAGTGGTTTCTCATCCAACAAAAATGGCACAAAGCACATGGCTCAAGCAGACAGCAACCTCTTCACAGAGCCTCTTCACCTGCATGTTTTTCTCTTTGCAATTACTTCTATAGAATATTTAAAAAACTTTATATTTGGATACTAAAGCTCAGATTTTTTTTCTTACATTGAGGTGTAGAAGAAGGTCTGATATGTTCTAGAGGAAAAGGCTTTTTTGTATCAGCAGAGCAGTACATAAAAAGTATGTAAATTTCCTGAGAAGTTTTTTAAATTAAAGATATGATTTTTGCAAATGCAGAAAATTAAATACATGAGAAAATACTTTTATCACTGTTCATTGATTTGTCATATTGCTCGCAATGACCCAGTACAGACGGATCTATTGAAGAGATACGGCAAGCAGCAACCATGATATAAATATTACATTTTTGTATGTGTAGAAATTTACATTTTCTGAATGCATGACAGGAGTACATAAAATTACACAGATTTCAACTGGCCTCTTGAGAAGTGTTGTGCTAAATCCAAACAATTTTAACATCCGTTGTAAGCAAACAGTTGATTGTGCGAATGACTCATAACCTTAAATGGGTGATTAAGTAGAGCAGTAAGTTTAAGCATTGCTGTAGGAAAGCTACCTCATAGCTTTCAGACACTTTATTGATGCAGAGACCATTAACACTCTGTATAGTAGCACATGTCTGGTAATTTTCTTTATGCTTTATGCCATTTATGTTTAGCTCAGCAATCAAAAGAAAGAAATATTTATTAACACATACGGATAGATTTAACATATACTATGTAGATTCCCTCTTTACCAGCAAAAGTAGTGAGACTTACATGTATGTTTAATCTCAATGGGTCAGTAGGCCTAATCACATTTAGGAGGTGAATGATGATAAGAAGTTTATCATTGTAAATAAAAAAATTAGCTAGTGCTAATAGGCTAATATTAGGCCTTAGTCACACACCTTTTAGTGTCCTCCTGACCCCAAAGAGGCTAAACTACAGAGTAGTACCTAAACATATCAAGGCCATGCAAAGTCATTGGAAGTTTTGACTGTAAGAAACAAGCTTACCTCCATATCCAGCTTGGCCTGGCGTTCTCGGCAATTTCTTGGCTAATGACTGAGCCAACTCTTTTGGCTCTTGGTTAGCAATTCTTCTTTAGACAGATGACACAAATTAAATGACATCTTTTAGAATAGGAAGTTGGCTTCATACACAGCTCCTAGCATGTTGGCAATCACTTCCTGCCATTCACTTTACTATTATTTTGTAGTGGCAGCCCTAAACCTGACTCATTACACCCATCACAACAAACTGAATTGCTGTTACTGAAAAAGGTGTCACTCGTTTAAGAAAATGCATCAAAACAATACATGATCGGGGTAGCACAGTGAGAGCATTAACATTAGCAGTGTCACATCACAGCAACAAAGTCGCGGGTTTAAATCTACCAGGGGCTGAGTTATTTCTGTGTGGAGTTTACATGTTGTCTCTGTGTACTCTGCACTGCATCCATTGGTGATTCTGCAGTTGTCTGTTTCTATGGGTTAGCCTATCCCAGCCTCACGCCATGACAGCTGGGATAGGCTTCAGCCACACTAAGTCCCTGAAATGAATAAGTGGAATTGAAATGAATGGATAGATGAATGAAAAGAGCTAATAATCACTCGCTGCAATTATGATGTGAATTTTACGTGGCCTGCCAAAATGTTAGACTTCACTTGACATTTCTGCAGACATACTCTGCATTGAACTTCAACCCTAATCTTAATAGCTTCTTCTTGAGTTCAGGAATTGAGATAATTAGGACTTATAAATGTGAATATGAAGTTGTTTTGTGTCTGAAACTAACCACAGTATAGCACAGTAATGTCACATCATAAAACTATATTTTTAATGATGATTTTAACAGCCTATTTTAGTCATGTCACCTGCTTCAGGCACACCTGTTGTGTAAATTCAGTGTAAATCACAAGTATTCAAGGAATGTCTTTGTTCACTGGAAGTTGTTTTGTTGCATTGTACTGCTATAGTTAGAAATTATACCGCTGCGGTTATCATTGCGAGAGGTTCTTGTGTTTGCCACATGTTCATTTGTCTTTGCACGAGGTTGATAATCTCTCGGTTCATCATAAGAATTATTTTCAGTTCGTCAAATTCTCTGCTGGCGTTAAAACTTTTAATAACCAATTCCATACATGGTGAAACCTTTCACTTGAGCACCTGCATTATTCTTAAGATATAATCCCTTAATTAATTAAGACTTTGCCAAGTTACAATGTTGCTGTCATTTCATTGGGGATTTTCAGTTAATCCATGTTCAGATTGATGTATTAAACTCCTTCTTGTCCTGTTTGTCATCTCTTGAGGTTGCTTGTATGCAATATTCATCTTGATGAGATGAATTCATGAATTCATAGTTGAGTTACTGACACTTTTACAGCACTGACAGGAACTAGTCCTGTGGTGTCGGTGGTGGTAATACTGAAGTAATGGTATTTTAAATCATTTTCAAAGCTTCCCTTCCAGCACACTGAGGGCAGCCTCTATGTCTGTATTCATCTACTGTCTCTTTGATCAATTCGGGGCTCAGAGAAATCCTACACCAATTACTGTAAAACTAACCTGTCACAAATTGCTTCTGTTATTAGCATATCAAGACCGTTATGATTACAGTGCAAGACTACAGCACAGAGAATTGAATCCTAAATATATTCTCATCTTCTCCACGTAAAGAAGTAATTCCATGTGTCTTTGCTTTTCCTTCTTTCTACTGACAGTTTAATAGTATGATACAATGGTTTGGAAAAATGTGGGTAATCTGATAGTAATTGGGTAAAAAAAAAAATAGGCCGGGTGCGTATTTTGAACACATTCTTCTGCTTATTAGAATGTGACAATCATTGCCTCAAAAATCTAAAAAGATACAGAAACAAAATAAAAAAGAGGTTGCATTTATGATTTTTTAAAAAGTGACTTTATCCATTTTCTTTTTTACCTTCCTTTAATCTGATTTTACATTGCAACCTTGTTTATTATCCTTGCAGATAAATCTTAATAAGCACTGTTCTGTGGGATCAACACTGTTTAAAGTCAAAGGCCTGCACAAATAACCTCTTTATTAATAATGCTTGACAGGGTTTCTAGTTGGAAGCTAAAGGCTCATTACAAGGCGCTAACTAGTCCCTAGTAGCAGAGACGCATGGCTGCTGCTGGTCTGTAATAAAGAAGAGACTAATTGGCTAATTACATTCAAAGACAAAGCTCATGAGTACCTCGCTCGTGGACCTCATTTCAAAGGGCCGATATTTAAAATGCCTGGTGTAAAACTGAGGTCACTCTTTAGGAAACTAAATGTATAATGAACACCCGACCACACATTGCAATGCGCTTGTAACATATGCAGATATTCACAGACACACACAAATATACACCAAGTGTTGGTGGGAAAAGAGGAAAGCAGTCACTTAACATCGTAGAGCTCATTAAGGAAACTGACTTCATTAACATGCTTTGTATTTAACCTCATTGTAGACTGAAGATAGAAATAGAGAATTGCTCTGTGTGTGATGTGAGAGAACACAGAAGTGGCGTAATATGCATCTTTGTTCTGTGGCTTCTTGGAAGTTATCAGGTTGACAACCCATACCTGGGAAATTTTACACTTTGCTCCAACTTTTGAAATAGGTCCCAGCAGTGAGCTAAATAAAGTAGAAATGGGAAAGCTGCGGGATGAAGATGAAGCCCTGGGTGAAAAGAAAGAGGTGGAGAATGGGGAAAGAGTATAGCTGACCTGACAGGAAGTCTTTGACAGGGACCCACATGGCAGGTAGCAGAGGTGCAGGACTCTGACACTGAAACTAAGCGCAGAGTCATCCATCACCGTGGCAACTCTGCCTGTCAGTACAGCAAGCCAAGGGATGCCGAGGCTGTGCCGGGGCAGATGGGAAGGGAGAATGAGGCCTGGAGTCCTCCACCAGAGAAACTGTGCTCAAAGACAGAGGCAGGACAGAAGCCAGGATGTACATTAATACACACACACACACTCACAGCCTGGACAAGCACACACAATTTAAGATAGGGGCTAAAGCGTGCTTTGACCAATGGCCTTCCCTGTCCCTTTGTCCGCTCTGCAGACCAGCTGTCTGAAGGAAGTAGATACAACCCATCCATCATCACACTCCTCCTGTCTCTGAGACCTCTAGCCAGGCTACAGTGCAAATGTGTGTGTTTAAGCATGTGTGTGTGATAGCTATGTGTTATTTTTTGCGCCTATGCGTTCTGCACGTTTTCCACGATCAGCTGCCGCCATGTGGTGACAAAAAAGAAGGCCGCAAACAAGAATCCATTTAACCTTATCTCCTCGTTGTTTTGTTAGCAGGTGCTAACAAGTATTGGAGTGCATGAGAACATTTATATAAGCACTGTTTACTTCTCAAGTGCTCACAGGGAGGGGAATGATTAGCATTTCCTCTGACATGATTGAGTTTTGTGTAGTTGTATGTGGTCTTTTGTTTTGTGTATCACCGTGCTACAAAAATCTCTCACAACACAATCAAGCAATGCTTCAAGCCAATCAATGACAATCAGAGTTATTCAGATGTGGCCTGAGCTGGGAGCTCTTCTGGTCTTAATTTTAAAATCACACCAAATTCACAATTACAGCTGATTACCATCATCACCGGCTTGTTATCAGAGGATTACAGGAACACAAACAAACTGTTAGTGGTCAGATTAACAAGTATGAGCAAACAAGTGGGCTGCCATTATGATATTATACTCAATTTAAAAATGGTTTGTCTGTGATAAAAAGCTTCTCTGGACAAGTTCAGTCTCTCTGGAACAGCTACAGGGTTGAATTATCGGATTGTCAACTGCCGTTTGATGTTGCAAAACCAAACTGTTGCCCGGCTATATGGGCTACAGCCAGCTTGATGCCACTGCTTAGAGCACATTGTATCGATGATTACATTTCTTTTATACACAAGAACAACAACAACACAGAACACAAAACACAGTTTTAATTTCCCCACAATTACTCCTCTGCCAGATCCGTTTCACTGTGTAATTTCTGTGGGCGCAGACCACTTCATTTAATTTAGATACTGTAAGTCATGGTGCTTAGATTCAGTTGAAGATTAAAATATAACTCAGTTAAGAGTCTCTAAGGGAAAAGGCAATCGTCAGAGTATCTTGTATCTAGTTAAATTCCACGAGAGGCAGATGTAGTACAAACTATGATATTGATATTGCTTTATATTAGACCAACAGTCACATAATCTTCCGTAATAATGACTGATACTCACGGCGCTGAAGTCATGGAGCTCTTCTGCGGCGAAGTCTCTGGATACCCTGAAACCAGATTAAACCCCAACTCATAACAACAGAGGCGAAATCATGTCAGTGGACACAAGACACAAAAGAAAATGCACAGTGTGAAAAGAGTTGATTTACTTCTGTGATTTGCTTTTCAGCACATAATTTAGTTCTTTTTGTACTGATTTGATTGCTGTATGTGATGTGAGACTGCTATAGTCTAAAGGTAGGGCCTCTTGAAAAGCAAAGGTTAAATCTTTCCAACGACAAGAAAAAATGCCCCTTTAAGCACTCTAAATAAAGTCTGGACAGTCAGAATCCTTTGCTCAGCGGACTAACATCTGAAAGTGGAGGGAATCTTTAACTGCAAGCTTTTATTGCTTGTATCAGAATATTGGAAGATGGATAGATATTCAGGACCTTCAGTAAAAAAGAACGGGAAGGGTGGCGCTTCTCTGGTCGATCCACCTCATCAATATTGAATTTGCTGCACAAGTAGACTACACAAGGCAGGGGCTGGAGGGGAAAGGAAAGCTGAATGAATACATGAGGGGAAAAGGGGAAAAAAGACTACATTTCCAGAAGTCGAATGTACTGAAGATCAGGATTGTGAAGTTTAACAAGACACAAAGGAATCTGAGTTACTAATGCAACCCTGGGGAGAGCTACAGCGTATTATCTATAACAGAGATCGACTAAAGGTAAACTAAGTTACTAGCAATGGCTTCTTGATAAAAATGCACTTAAACTGTCTCCAGCTCCAGCAGTAATGTGATTGTAGCCTTCAGACAACACAATAATGGTGCCTTTAAAGCACTCTAAAATGTTTGTGTGCAACACAAGTAGTAATCAACACTTGAGGCTCCTCTGTATATAAGTGTTCATAGTGGTCACTAGAGTCTGTAATACTCCCTGCAGCTGTGACCGGAGTGCTTAGACATATGCATTGAGACTCACCACCCTCATTTGCATGTTTAAAAATGCAAAACTTTGCATTTCTATAGGTTACAACACTTAGGAGATTTAGCTAATTGGCCCAGATCGCACGTATGTGTGTGTCTGTGTGTGTGCGTGTATGTGTGAGCATGTGAGTACTTCTACAAAATAGAGCAGCAGAGACCACTCACATCTGTGGTTCGCCAGTCCATTAAAGCTCTTAAAAAATCAACTCAACAGGCATCACCGTGGCCGGCTCCATTGCTGGAGTACAACGAGAATACAGATAGATCACAGTAATCGCCTCCTGTTGCTCTTCAGTAGTTTGAGTGATGGTCCCTTGAGGTTACTGTACGTGCAAGTGTGTGTAGTGAATGAGGGGTATTAGATGGCAAAGTGTGAGAATGCATGCAAAGTGTGCAGGTACTTTTTGCAATCTCTGACGTTCACGCATGTCTGAAAATAGCGTCAAAGCAGGGTCACAATTACACAATTCGGTACGACTGTCAAAAGGGTAGTCAGTCAAGTTGGTAGTGTATTTAAATGCATCAGCAGAAAATTGGTCTATGAAATGCTGTATGATGCAACAGCCAAACCAAAAACAAAACAAAATACTACGCAGGTGTCACACCTAGAAGAGCACTAGAAACACTGTTTAGTGAAAGCTTAGAGGGGAGAAAAATAATGGTAGGTAACAGGGAAGAGAAATAATGGAGAGAAAAAAAACTAATTAATGTGTTGTTACTAATTTTGCTAGCTCGGATGAATGCATTATATTTGTAACTTCTTGCATTTGGTGGTAGATTTAAAAGTAGCTTGAATTTGGAATTTTGTCTAATACGAGGAAAGTGTTACAGTGCTAACCTTTAATTTAACATATTATTATACAAACTGCTTTTGTGATATCACAGCTAACCCGAAAGCCACTTTTGCTCCAATACAGTATCAATTTGAACTACTGAGCTATCAGCCAATAAGGAAGGGAAGAGTCACTTCTATGGAGCAAGTGAGGCCTTCAAAGTAAAAGCTGTGCCTTACCACTACAAACATGTTTCAAAAGACACAGCTTTTACTTTGAAGGTGAATGCCCACTTCCAATTTGTGCCTAATTTTTCACAGTTACACTAGCGCTCTAAAAATAGTTGGCATGTGTTTGCAGATGGGTTCATATTGGCTTTCCATACAGTACCATACACCTCTGTAATCAGGTTAATCTGGCAATCTCCAGCAACCAGTCGCCAACCAGAAACATGGCAACCACAGGAGGTCATCAGCCAGCCTCTAGGCCTGTGTGAGTGCTGCCTTAAGCAGACTATATGGTTCACCAGGGGGAGCCTGGTCACAGACCTGTTTACCTGCAGAGAGCAGTGTTGTAAATGAAGAAGGTTTACAAAGTACTGTATGTGGTGCTACCGGGGTGTGGGCCACTCCTTATTGTTCTGTTGTTGGTCTGTTAGCTCGCTGTAGAAAAGAGCTAATTTATTAGAAACAGAGCTGACATGAAACCGAGTGTTATAAACAATGAAACGTGTCCACTTCAACCACTGTCTGTGCTTTTCATGCTTTATTTTTTTTATCTTTTAAGTTTTTGTATTTGTTTTCCTGTTCCTGGTGAACTGATTTTATAGGCCTTCATTGGTGCACATTTACTGCAGATGAACACCACTCACAGCTCACTGTCAAAACATAAACATGCATGTGCACGGACACATTTGCAGGACCATAAATTATGCCTAAGTTAATGATAATGCAGATGAAAGTTTTCTGCTGGTGTTTTCAAATAACTGATGACCAAGGAAATCTTGATGCAGATTCCAAACAAGTAGTTTATTGCCTAAACCAACAGATAAAGGCAAATCCTGAAAAAAAGCCTTGCCTTCCTATTCAGGAAATTCTTATCAATTTTTGTCATTTGTGTGTTGAAAAATCCCACTAAGGTGGACCCCACTAGGATAAAATATGACATGAAAAGGTTCCACACCATCAGCATCAGGATGTAACGAGTCAGGAATAAGAATATGATGATAATGCTTCTGTCTCATTTCAGAAGCAAACAGATTTTCAGATTTTCACTTGGTGTTTTGTCATATGAGCTTTCTGTGCACATTTGTGTGTAAAGTAGGTGTTGAATTACTGTCAGCTACAGTACCTGTTGTTTTCCATAACAAGGACTTGTATTTTTTCAATTTTTATACAAAATTAAAGCCATCCTCAGGAAATAGCATATTTATCTTCCCCATGAAGAATTATCTCATTTATATGTCCTATATGGAATTTAATAGGAAGCCATCTGTGAGCAGGCATTTTCATAGCTATGCAATAACTTAAATGAGCACTGACACTAAATGAGGAACACTGCAATAAATGCTGTATGCAATGCAGAGAAAGGAGGAGGGCTACTTGACAAAGAAGCTAATGAGATTGATTGATTGGATGCTCTTGTTCCTAACTGCCTTAATGAAGAATTAATATCATCACTGAATATTTGCGAGAGTGATTACATTATGTTAGCGTTTCATGATTGTACTGAAGGAAATATGAATGGACTGTTGTCAGCCATACCTGCTGTAGATGGAATAGCTGCAAACAAAATATCCTCTATTAGTATGGAAGTCACACTTTTGGATACACAGCTAATTAGTCCCAACCTCAGTATGGGCACGACTTCAATTATTAGTCAGTGTGCCCTTTTCAGTGCACAACAGTCATTCTCATGGCTGCTGTGTGAGTGTTGCCTTGCCTGAGTGGCAATGACAGGGCAGCCAGAGGTAGACCATCAGCTGAGAGGTGATGGATGGTTCGTGCTGGGTTAAGCTGGAGCAGCTCTCGTCTGTCTCTAGCTCTGGTGAAGTTTCAGACACTGAGATTTACACAGGTTGCTTTGCACAGAACCGTATATACTGAAAACACTTTTAATACATATAATTATAATTACTAATCATGCAAAGCAAACTAGCCCTTCATATAGGGTTAGGTTTGCTTTTCCAATATCCAGTTGGACCCCCCTTTTTCCATTTGAATTGTGCATAAAATTTAAGCAGAGATTTTGGTTCACTTTGACATGACAATATCACACAGTTGCTGCAGATTTTTCAGCTGTACATTCATGATGCCAGTCACCCATTTCCCCAGATTCAATTCAACTTTATTTATATAGCACCGAATCACAACAAGGTGCTTTATATTGTAAGTGTTACGTTCCCCCAAAAGGGTCCAGGCAGTGTGAGGGAAGTAACAAGAAGTATCCGGGTCGAAAAGAGGAGACAGAGACAAAATGGGTTAAATTAAAGGGTTTTATTAAA
>VUQR01000054.1:273-19207 GCA_015108515.1 Hemichromis elongatus | reverse complement strand
CTTTTCAAACATTGTCCATCAAATATTTGATGAAACTCATATTTAACGTTTCTCACCATCAAACTCCTGCAGACTAAAGACTGTAGAAGGAAAAAGTGGAGCGCCGTAAAGAAACGAGAGCGCTCATTTTCATAATTACTGCTCACTGTCGACTCCGTTTACCTTCAAAAATATTTGTGTATTTTGTGTCATCCTGACCCCAAACTGTCCTGGTCAGTGTGCTGTTAAAACACAGAAGGATCTCCTCAGCGGGACATAACGGTTATTAAAATAAAAGAAAGAAAGAAAGAAAACAATAAAGACATCTGTGAGAGTAAAGTCTCTGATGGACCTTCATGTTTCTCAAATCAAGCTTTGAATAATTTGGAAAAAGTGTTTTTAATGCCATTTGACTTTCTTGCCTTTATTTTGACATTTGTTGACTTCTACTTCCTGTCTATGTCCTATTATTGGCCAAAATTGGACAGGCTTTTGGTTTTTGGGGGGATTTTAATTGTTTCTCACAAAACTGAGGTCAATGTCTGTTGAATCCACTGAAAACCTGAAATAAAGACGGAAAGTTCTCAGATCTCATTCTTCAATTAAAAAACAAAACTAACGACTGTTCTTTGATCTTGGCTTTGAAACAAATGACTTTTTTTGTTGTTGGTGATCCAATGATGGTGCATGGACTGGTTGTTATATAGAGCTTTTCAACTCTCAGCACTTTAAACGGCCTCATTCTCATGTCTCATTCATCCGTTCGGTTTCTATCTAACGCCGACACTCTGGTGAAGACATCAGAGACAAACCTGGTGGTCAGTTTGTGGCCCAAGGAGAGCCGGGAGCCAAAGACGAAGAATTAAACCGGAGAGCTCACCGTAGATCTTCTGAATGCCCTGCAGGTCGTCCAGCGGCAGCTTGAAGTTGTGCGTGTCCATGTACTGGTAGAAAGGAGCCATGATGGCGCTGGGATCGTTGGAGTGCTCCAAACCCAACGCGTGCCCCAACTCGTGCACCGCCACCAGGAACAAATCGTTACCTGGAAAGAGAGGAAAGAAGGATTAGAGGAGAGAGGAACGAGAGGTGATGGAGACGCAGAGGAGGAGGAAAAAAAATGATGAGATTACAGAACGCAAAGCAGAGAAGCAGCATCGCTTTCAACATCACTCACAGCTCCTTAAAAGCTTATTTCAGAAATCAGGTGATAAAACAGACAACAGCAGCATCTCTCTGCTGCCTGCAGGCCTTCGCTGCCGGTTTCTGTTCATTAAAAGAAAATCAGTTTACTGAGAAAGCCTCAACATCTCCCTCCTGTCTGAATCAGAACAAAGCCTCCCCAGTGTAAGCAGCAAAGACCAAAGACGACGTCAAAGGCACCGGCAAAGTGAGCTAAAGTTAGCCTGTGATGTGTTGACTCATCAGCTGTGTAATATGAATCTCACATCAAAAGCAGAATTGGCGGCGAATGGAAGCGACTGTCAGGCTGGCGAATCCAAAGCTCCTGTTTCTAAAGTCCACTTCTTCAAAGGCTGCTGCTTGACGGGGATTACTTCAGAGCGCGCCGTACTGTTTGCCTCCACGCCTTGTAAAACTCACAGAGTTCACACTCTCACAGAATGAGACTTTAAATTCATAATCCGCGAATGTATAAATAATGTACGGCTGCTTCCACGACTAAAAGACGCCGGAGAACAAGCGACTATCAGAGCGCAGACGCTCCACCGTCAAAGTGTTCCTGCTCCATGTTCACGTGAACGATTAAAGGCGATTAAACGCTGAGGCCGGCTCAGCACAATGAGCAGGAAAACACAGCACCGTGTCATCTGCATAGAAACGTACATAACACAGGGAGGAAAATTTGAAAACAACAATGAATGCTTCACACAGGCCTCGAGGTGTTGTAAACCTTATGTGAGTAGATGAAAACAGCACATTTGTCTCATTATTTGGCCCCATTGTGTTTATTTGTTTCTCTTCTGTTCTTTCGGGGCGTCTCTGTAGATGTTTGGTATCTTTTAGTCATATTCGGTTGTCAGTTTGTGTCACTGTCGCTCAGTTCAGTCTACTTTTGGTCGTTCCCTTTGTGTTTTGCCTCTTTGTTGTCCCCCTGGCATTTATAAAAAATCTCCTCGTGGGTGTTTTACATTTTCTGTCTGATTACTTTTATCTTTTTTGTAAGTCCGGGGCTACTTAGTCATTCCATGGTTGTTTCACATTGTTCGTTTTCTCTGACGGTTGTTTTGGCCTTCCTAGTTATCATCAGTTGGCCCTTTGTGTCACTGTTGGACATTTCTTCATGTAGAACAGTTTATGGACCACAGCAGAACCAGGTGTGGTGCATCTTCATGCAGTCTGCTCAACGGTTAATCAGTGCTCACACATGCAGACGTCAAAGAAAACAGGATAGGACGATTTTATTCACATCGAGTCATTTAAATGCAGGAAGTCCTTTGAAATAATTTGGAAAGAAAGGAAAGTTGTGATTTCAGCATAAACTGAGGTAGTGGACAAAAGAGACTTTCCAATAGTTTTCAATTAAATTCAATTATTTCTATTTTCTAATTAAAGCGCCCGATAGTAGCCAGAATGACGACCCCAGTTCTACGCTGTTACGTTTGCTCTTATTACAGCTTATCAAAAGTAAAAATATGAAGGAGAACAAAAGGTCTTGTTTTCCCGGACGTCGTGTATTCATGTGGGGTTTTTATTACAGCCGACTCTGAGCTGAGATCCAGAGCTGCTGCCATGTGTTTAATGGCTTCTTACTGTCTGAATGCAGAGCGCAAATTAATACTTCCCCTCAGCTTTGTAATTGGTTTGACTTCGTTTGAACCAAATTACACAACATAATTATCTTTTTTCCTTTAGCGAGGCCACTCTGTTTGAAGATTATAGCCTCGGTGGCCCGCGTCTGACTTACAGACTAATGTCGATGGAAATGAGCAGACGCCGGCGACCGTTTCTGTCAATCCTTTTATTCATTTTCAGCTCCTCTTTCTGAGGTCTCTTCCAATTCTACTCATTGTTTCCTGTCTCGTTTATTTTATTCAGAAATGATTTTTACTGACCTATAAACTCATCAGCGTGTCACCTAAAGTTTAAAACGAGTCATTTTAGAGTCGGTAATGGGTGAAGGGCTTTCTGGACAAGCTGTTTTATTTTTTAGAAAAGACTAAAGTGCTGTCAATGAAAAAAAATATGATTTCTGTGTTTCCTGTTGAATTTTAACGGAGTCCAATTATTTACATTTTATTTTCTGGCATGTGTGAAAGTTGCTGTGTTCGACTGAATCCAGCGGTTTTATCCAAACTCTCACTTTATTTGATAACATCAGCACAACATTAAAGAGAAACAGCCAATCATCCCGCCCACCTCCGGCAGACAATCAGGCGTTTCCTGTTTGACTGGAGGAAGCCAAACCCTGAATCTCAACTAGGAAACATGCAGCATTTTCTAAAGAAAAGGTGCTGAGGACACATTCAATGAGGTAGTCACAGGTTTTAAGGTGGAATGACCGATATTAGTACTTTTTTTTTTTTTTAAGGATGGTTGCATCAACTCAGACGTCCTTAAAGCTGTACGGTGCGTCACACAAACAGAAACCAAACAGACCCTGAAAAATAACTGTGGTAATCATTGTAGCCATAGTCATACGCCCCGGCTGGTTTGGTTCAAAATCAAGGCTGAGAGAGGACGTGCTCCCAGGAGGACAGTTCCTTTAATGGCCACTGGAGGCAGGCTCCAAAGGTGAGTCGATCTTTGTACAAGTTTTAGATGCTTGATTGAAGGAACGCTGCATGTTTGCTGAGGATGAGCAGTAAAACACAGCGCTGCATGGTCTGCATGTAAACGTGACTTTTTTACGGTCCAATGAGAAATGTGAACACTGGATGGATGCTGAAATATTTGCAGCCAAGTTTAAGAAGTAAGTGTGGCTACAGAATGAGGCTGTTACAATATTGGCTTAATATTCATGTCCTCCTGCTGCCGTTACTCTGTACTGTGCTCTTTTATTCACTTTCTTACACCTTCCCAGACTCGGGCTCTTCTGTCCTTGTATGCTGCAGTTTCTTTCATGATTCCTCCTCTGCCTCTTTTTTTATCTCCCTCTCCCTCACCACAGCTCTCCTTTTCATCCTCCTCCTCCTCCTCCCGCATCCCTCCAGCAGCCTTTATCTCCCCTCTCTTTCTTACACTTTGCAGGAAAGATTAAGATAATTTCAGAGCACAAGACGTACACTTCATGTACAACGGCGTGAGGGAATCCCCCTGCGGTCGCTCTCCATTTCTCTGCCCGTCCCCTCGTGGTCGGTCTGCCTTCCCGCGGTGACGATAACGACTTCTTCTAACACGCTTGCCCCCGCGGCCGTCTGCTCGCCTGTGATAAAGACGATGTTTGATATGTCTGTGATGAAACCTGTTTCTCAAGTAGTCCCAGCCTGACGTGTCCACAGAGCCTGCTTTGTTAAACTGGAACCTGTCGAAATGAGTTCATCGCGCACGAGCAGCGATCAAAATTACCTGCCAAGAATATTTTTTCCTCTCTGGCAAAAATCATTAACACACTGCACATTCTTCAAAAAAACACATTTTATCAACGTTCCCAACTTCTGTCTAGAAATAATGTCCTGTGTGAAATATTCTTGTAATTAGGAGAGGAGAGATTTATTTAACCCTCGAGTCATCGCTTATATAATCAAGCCTGTAAATCGTAAAAATGAAAGGAAGAACATATCCTTCCCTCCCGACTGGAGACTGCAACATGATTCACTGTTGGTTTGGTTGAGGTTTGAAAGTAGAGAGAGCCACCGTAAAAGGAAAGCTTCATCTGACTGAGAAACATTTTATGGCCTCTGGTGTTTGGTGGGTTGTTTTTCAGTGTTTCAGAGTCATTAGAACTGAGATGCCACCTGACCCTACCCGCTCAGAATCAACTGAAACAATGTAACGTTTTAGCTTCAAGCACAGGAAAGCGTCCACGTTACAGACCCTCGAAGTTCATTTCATCGTAAAAAAGTGTCCACATGAAATGTTCAGGGCTCAATAACACTTTTAAGCTATGGTAAACATGCAAACCAAACTCATTTTAAATGCACCCAGTGAGTCACAATCTAAACACGAATCTGCTTTTTTCCCCTTCAGACTTTTCTGTGACCAGCTTTGAGCACCAGCATCATGGGATATATCCCAGTTTCAATAACCTGCATCAGTTTAATGATGTAGAGGAACAGAAGCAAGCACTGCTACCCGGGATGTTTGATCTGTTTCTGATCATTCCCAGTTGAAAAAAAGTGCATTCTGGGTAAATGCTGAATGCTCATATCGCCGCGTGGGATCGGTGGCTGTTTGATCGAGTTACAGCGTATAAAGGGTCTTATGTTTGCCTCCATTTGACAGCAGGATCATCTTCTAGTTGAGATTCCTTCTGTGTCAGAATCATTTTCATATATGGCACACAGCACGGGAGAAGCCAGCCAGCAACTCAAGAACGCCAGCCGTGCACAAAACCAGCCGTGCACAAAACCAGCCGCGCACACAACCAGCCGTGCACACAACCAAGAAGAACCAGACTTTCCAATATTTCCAACGCTCATCTCTACTGTCTGCAGTTATCTCTCAAAAATGTAATTTGTTCATCAGCTCCTGAAGCACAAAGTGTAAACAAGCGGTTTCACCCCATCCTCGTCCAGCAACGTTCTTGGCTATGATGGGAAAAGCCCACTCAGGGTGTGATGTCCCCACAAGAGACGGTTTATGTGTCGGCATCATTACTGAAACAAAATAATTCAAAGAAGGGACACAGTTTGATATTTTCAAATGATAAAACCCTAGAAAGCAAATATGAATAAAAGAGTTTTTACATGAAAAGATAAAAAGTAAAAGATAAAAATGTGGCGTCACAAACGTGACAGGAACAATTAAATCTGCAGCTTTACTATTAAAAGTAAGTTAAGAATAAAAAAAAAAAAAATCACATTTGACTGTAAAACTGTTCTGGTTGCAGTTTTAACAGAATATTTTTTTTTTCAGTTGTAAAAACGTCCCGTGGACACGTCTCACACTTACAGGGTCAGACCCTCTGATGCTGTGCCTGTAATAACGAGCAGTACAAAGGTAAAGATTTCCCAGGGCCTCATTAAATATATTAAAATTATTGCAGAAAAGCAGATTCACAGACGCTCTGTGGAATTTTCACAGCTACAAACAACTTTTAACAACACTGAAACCAGAAAAGAGCAAAGGAAGATTGGATTTGGGGAATAAAAGTGTGTGCCTGAATCCTTTTCACTTTATAAATCCACGTAGTTACACATAGCGCTTCATTCATAAAGTGTTCCTCTCGTGCCCTCAGCTCCGCCCTCCAGGAGTCAGCAGGTTAATAACTGAGACCGTCCCTCGTCAGGTTTTAAGCCGAGGACCGTTCGTCCTCCCAACGTCCTTCTGAAGCTGATACCGTGAATTAGTTTTCACAGAGTCTGAGAACTTCCCCGTCTCACTATCTCGTCTCTAATCTTTCAATTACTGTGTGTGTGTGTGTGTGTGTGTACAGGGATTTTAGAGATAAAGAGGCTTTTTGAGGACGTGCAGAGAGGACCTGGTGACCACACATACACAGACACACACATGCTGAAGGAAGATTCAGCGATTAATCAATAATTTTACCATTTTATGTAAAAAAAAAACTGCTCGTCCTGACAAACTGGTGCTTCGGTGCTTTTTCACAACGGTTGGACTGAAGTACCCGCTCTCTGCCTCCAGCACTCAGAGGTTTGAAACCACATCATTAAAGCACTGTTAGACATAAAGGTGTTGCTACAGTAGTTTAGTGTTACAGGTAAATAGTCAGCGTTTAGGTTTCTGCTGGTAGAAGTTTGATATTATTTTGGCTGAACCAGCATATTCATTCATTTAAAAACTAAACAAAAAAAACAATTTTAATTAGTAATATATTCAGTGTTGTCACATTTCACTGTGCGTTGTACTTGTATTACTACGCACGTGACAATTAAACAATCTTGAATCTTAAAACTGCTGACGTCGTAGTTGTAAAACTGCTTTTCTTCCTCCCTCGCTGCTGGTTAGCGTTTGAGCACCTCCCCGGTTGGGGTTGAGGGAAACGTCACAGTTTGGGTAGAAACTCAAGCTTCGAGGATTACAAATGAAGCCAGCGTGTCGAAGCTTTGATTCAGGGCACTTTACATCGTTGTCTGTTAATGAGCCGTCAGCACGGTGACAACACAGAGCTACCATGCAAGGAGCTGGCCTCGCCATCTGGGCACATTTGGGGATCAATGTGTTGCTCAAGGACATCGCCACATTCACATCTCTGATCTCTTTCTAATCTCTTTATGGATGTTTTTTTAATTACATCTTTATAGATATGATGTTAAAAAGGCACAAAAATCTTTTCTGTGTCTTAGCGTTTGTTTTGAATCTCGATGGGATCGTTTTGTGTCTCTTCTGTCTCTGAGTTTATTTCCTTTGGTGCACTTTTGAGTTTCTTTAATGTTTTCAGATTGTTTGTTTTTCAGAATTTAAAGATTTATGATATGAGTTCAGTGTAGATTCAATTAATAATATATTCAGTGTCCATATACAGTCTGTGGGTCATGCTGATCACGTGCTAGAAGCACACTGTGATCTAAGATAAAATGCGATTTTCTTTGAATGCTAGATCAGGCGCAGCTTCTCTGGATCAGTGTCTTATAAACAGGTCGAGCCGAGCATCAAACCACAAACCTCACAAAAGGCTGCTGATCCGCTCGTCCACCTGAGCCACAGCCGCCTCCTACTCCGACTGTCTACTCTTTATGTTTAATCGTTTGATGTTCAAACCCCCGCTGTCTGCAGAAACACCTCCTGCAGGAGGAGAATCAGCGGTTTGGTGCGTTTTTACGCACGTCTGAATAAAAAAGCACGTCTGAAAATCACGGACTTGTCCTCGGATGTTTATTTCAGCCTGAAATGGAAAAAAAGAAACTGTGGCTGTAATGTTGTAACGCAGCTTCTCTGTCAGAGCTAATTCTCGTTTGTGCTAATCTTTCAAACCAGATTCCTCCTCCCGCTCTATCGGTCCTCTCTCACCGTGTCTCTCTCTCTCTGTCAACACGTTAGTTATTCAGGCAGAGGGAATCTGGCACAAGTCATTTGTCAAAGTGAGATAGAAGAAGAAGAAAAAAACTACAAAGTGAAGTGTGTTTTCGCCTCCATTTTTCATCTGGTGACTAAACAGAGCAGCACTCAGAGATAGGGCGGCGACGACTGAGGACATCTTCGCATTCGAGGAATTTAATTTGCCAAAAGTTAGTGAAGAAAATAAATGATAATTTAATCCATTAGCTGATGTTCTATGACCGCCGTTCAACCCGTTTCAGCAGATTCAGCGCGAGCGCCAAGGTCAAAGAGAAGAAGACTCGGCTAACCGTCGTGGTTGGCGCTGCCGAGCGTCCAGGGCTCATCGGAGTCGAAGTGCGTGTCTCCTCCGATGCCGGCACCGGGGAAGTAAGCGTGGGCCAGGAAACCCCCCTCTCCGTCAAACGGGGAGCTGTCACCGTGGAAACCAGAGGCGAAGAAGATCATGATGTCAGCCTCTTTGCCCTCGTTCTTGATCTCCGAGTATGGCACCTCCTGAGCGGGATCAGAGGAACAAACAAGGAATCAATATTTCAGAAGACTCTAAATACTGTGAGTTACTCCTGCTCCTTCAGGAAGGCTTCCTCTACAGAAACCACGGCCTGACTTCTACTGTGCAACAACAAATAGTTCATCTAAAAGTGAGACGAGGTTTATTCTTTTAACAACATATGTTTTCCAGGGGTTTGTCCAAAAAAGGGGGCATCAGCTAAGTACGAAGACATCTTCCTTCACTGAAACATCTACTGGGCTGATAAACTTGGAGCAACAGTATTTCTGCACATCCGTTTCAGCTGAACAGCTGTTTCCAGCAGCTGGACTTAAGCTAACGACAGGTATGAGTAATGTTTTCATCCCCAGCCATGACTCCACCGTGAGCAAGCTGCGTGACACAGATTATAGCAGACAATAATATCACAGGTTATTTACTGATTGCAGCTGTTCTATTTACTGCTGATAAAGAACAGCTTGAGTGCTGATTGGTGGGTTCCACCTCGTGGCCACGATGACACTGCTGAAGGTCACAAACCAAAGCACATCGGTCAAACTGCGACGCTGTTCCGTTTACTGCAGCGTTCAAGGACGTTTTTATTCTTCAGATCTACATCAGATCAGATTCCCATGATGCACTGGGTGTTTCTTCATCACTGCATTTAATCATTAGTTATTATTAATCTTTGTCTCTCTCCCACAGTGCGTTTTTTATCCCGTCTTCCTCCCGTCACCCCCAGCTGGTGAGCAGACGGCTGCCTGGTTTGTCTGAAGGTTGCTTCCTGTTAAAGGAGAGTTTTTCTTTCCCACTGTTGCCAAGTCCTTGTGCACAAGGGGTCGTCTGATGTCTGGTTTTTCTCTATTATTGTACTGTATTGTATCGAGATGTTAAATGAACATCGAGCATGAGCGGGACAGGTCCAGAATAATACAAATCTACCCATTAATCTATGTAATATTTCGTTTTTTTCTTTTTTAAAGGTTATATGGAGGGTTGCGACCGGTCTGTACAAAGCAAATTTCTCCCAAGGAAGACAAATAAAGACACTTTGACTTTTTTTTAGTCATTCCCTTATTGTAAGTCCTGGAAGGGACTGTTGTGATTGGGTGCTACATACGTTCCAGCTTTAAACTGGTATGACTCAGGTGTATCTCTGGATTTCTCACCTGGAAGGAGAGCGGAGTGACGGCCTGCCACACGTTGAAGGCTTGTCGAATCGCTCTCTGGGTGTCCTTCTCTCCAACTTTGGGGGTGAAGTTGGATATGCTGTGAGAAAGAAAAATAAACTGCAGTTCAAATATACAGCGTGCTCACATTCCCATGTTCACCGTGAGGGGAGCAGAGGTGGGTGAATGGGTCATGCGTGCAAGCAAGCATCGGCTAAAACAACAAAAGACAATAAAAAGTGTCTTTGCTGACGCGACGATCCAGACGCGTATATGCTTTAGTCAAATCAGCGGATTAGGATTCAGAAGGAGTCAACGAGCAGCACAGTTGGCGCAAAGGCTGATGCGTGTTCGGCTAGAAGAGACGAACGAGGCAGAAAGGTCATTATAGAGTAATTGCAGGAGAGACGATGTGCCGCCCATAGCTACTCTGCTGCTGCGAGAGAGAGAGAGAGGATGGGAGGTATATCATTACATGTTTTATCACTCACTTCACTGTCACTGGAAACACTTTCATGTAGCGTCTTTAAAAGCAGCCTTTTAAACCTTTGGTGTCGCTTTCCAACCGCGCCGGAGGAGACAGGAGAGCGAGACGAGGAGCGAGGGAGCATTAGAGGACAGATGGGAGTAATTGGCAGAGGCAGAGAGGGTGGAGGATGGAAAAGAAAAGCCAGGACAGGAGAGGGAGAGCGAGGAAAAAACACGGCGGGATAAAACAGCAAAGCAGGCGGCTGAGTTCATTTCACACAATCTGTCTCTCGACGGGGGAGCACAGGCTTTGTTCCCAACCAGAAACATGCATTATGGAAATAAATATCAGCACATTTACACAGTTGCTGTAATTCAACATTCATTCATGAGCACAGCAGCTTCCTGATGTGAGAAAAATAAGTCCAGCTGGCAAAGAAATAGAAATGTTTATAGCACTTTACAGGTAGTCCCTGGAAATGGATTAAAAGTTGTTGTGAGCTGTGATGGAGTGAATGAAAAAACCGTGTGGAAGGATCCAGAAGACGATGCAGATCGAGACGAGTCCATGAAGTAGTTCACCGCTGAATGCAGCTGGTGGTATTTCATGTTACGGTTCTGTTGACTAACTCGGAGATTCGCTGGCATGTCCCTCAAACCAAAGTCCCTAAAAACTGGACTAATACCCTTTGACCCCCATCTATTCCAAAACCACAGGACCCAGAGAGCTTCTCCTACAGCTGGTGGGCCTCCACTTGAACCCTGACACCACGATGGGGAGCCCTTAGTGCTGCGGTGTAGACATCATGCATCCCTGCTCCCTCTCATAGGGACTAAATACAATGGGAGACCCAATCAGGGGAAAGATGCCCTCTGCTTGGGACCGAACCATGCACCATGGCGGCGTGGTGCTTCATGGGTAAGTCAGAGGGAGTTGCTACCCCAAGTGGAGGGGTTCCACGTATCTCTGGGTCGTGTTCGTGTGTCGGGGCAGAGTGAAGACTGGTTTGCTGTGACTACGAGGCTGTAGTGCAGAGAGACGTGAGCACGAAGGCGAAGCTGTCAGCTTGCTACGTTGTTACGCCCACCTGTGACCACGATCTGTGGGGAGTGACTGAAAGAAAAAGATGGAGGATACAAGCAGCAGAAATGACGGCCCTGTGACAGGAACGCCTCGTTTTAGATTCAACTTAAAGCAGTGCTTCATATGTCACATGGACAGGATCCACCTCAGGTGCTTCGGTATGTGATGAGGGTGCAGAACTCCTCCTTGTTGGTATGTTTTGGACCGGTCCAACCAGCAGGCGACCCACGCTGAAAAGGTTATCAGTGAGGAACACAGAGAAAGAGAAGGCGCTGGAAGCAGACAGTAAAATCCAAATCCTTTATCCAGGCAGAGGTCACACACAAGTAATCAGCGAGTGAAGCAAACAAATCCAGCAAGTGGAAGGCGAAAAGATCTAAAAACACACCCAAAGGTCACGCATGAGGAAACCGAAGATTAAAGAACAAAAACAAGCAAACTAGAAGCTTGGAAAGCTTGACTTGGATTCATTAAGATTCCCATTAAGACACCAAATTAAAAAAAAACAGTAGAAACACAAGAGACACAGTCAGAGACAAACACATACACAATACAAACTGGGGGAGACTGGACTACAGGGGTAATCAGGGAAACAGGAGGGCAACGAGATCCAGAGGGAACACCAATCGGACCAATCAACTCTAAGACAAACAGACTCAGAGGATTAAGGAAATCTGTAGAAATCAAAACACAGATAACACCCAAACTGAGAGAAGCTTATCATCAGTGAGGATATATTAGATGAATGCATGGTTCAACTATCATATACACAGCAGCCTGCACAGATGCTGCCTCCTCTATCAGGTTAATGTATCTTGTCACAGTTGGAGGCAAAAATATAAAAAAAAAACATCTGCAACATGTCACCAGAATCACATCATTTGGAAACATCATTAAATCAGCCTATAGTTCCTGTGACAGCAGAGATTGTGCTTCTTCACTTTTTGAGTCCAAAATGACGTCAGATAAAATGAACTGTGACAGCGTGCGTGTGGACAGAATGAGCGAAAGCTGTGACAACGGCTCACCACGAGTTACATAAAGTTCATCTTCACTGAAACTGGATCACAAAACAAAACAGGCTCAAGCTCCATCATTGTTGCTGGAAGTACAGAGAGCTGCTCTTTGCAGCACATGAAAGAGAATCGACGATCAGCTGATCCAGGAAAACATTTTAACGGCTCAATAATAATTCTTTAAAAACGCGTTCAAAGAAATCTCCAAACATGACGAGCAAACATAGAATAGAATTCAACTTTATTGTCATTGCACATGTCACAAGCACAGGCAACGAAATGCAGTTTGCATCCACCCAGAAGTGCTTCAGCCATAGTACAGATATATTACAAATATATATTAACAATAATATAGATGTATAGCTATATTACAGAATGGGGTCTGTTAGGTATGAGGGTACTACAGGGGTCTATGTACACGGTATGAGTAGTAAACATCTCGCTTCTCTTGGGTTCCCGTTAGTGTAAAACAGTATTTTAATGGAATCCTGGAGTTTTTTGACCAACATTTAAAGGTGCAGTAGATCAATCAAAGTTAAAAATAATCACGAGTCACAGTTTTATTTGTGCAACAACACAATAATCGCATATAACATCCATGTGCTTCAAGTGGACAGAAGCACGTCTGAGGAGATTTTACTGCGTTTCATAACTGTGCCTGCAAATCCTTTATGAAGTTTATTTATAAATCCAACTCCCACCCTAAAGCCCGGTGATTAGTGTGTGTGTGTCTGTGTGTGTGTGTGTCAGACAGACAGCTAGGTAGCAGTCTGATTTGAGTAAATGGTGTGTAACGTTACAGCAGTGAAACTGGCCAAATGACCTGTGGCCAAAACACACAGATGGTGTACTGTCTACCACACACACACACACACACACGCGCACACACGCATGCATGTCTAGCACTCGGTTGGATATACAGAGACTGCAGTCTCACACATTTAATGCATTCAGATAATGAAATGTGCTGCACAGATTTCGGGTGAAGGGTGAGAAAAAGAGAAAATCAGAGGAGAGACTCCAGGAGGGTTTTTTTTTTGGAGAATCTGTGAAGCTGAATCCTATAAAGGGAAATAGCCAAATGGACAATGCTAACAGGTCACCAAACTTAGCCATAAACAATTAGCAAGAACTTTGAATGTCCTTCCGAATGCCTGAAGAATTATTCCCAAAGATACTTAAAGACGTTCCTGTTTTACCTGCAGAATATAAAGGAATGAGGCACCTGCACAGTACTGCATGTTCACACTGTCATCATCTGCGTTTTTATCTTGTAAGGTATTATGAGCAATAAATCCTGAGTCTATTTTAAAGATGTCTTTAACATATTTCTGCTAACGCACCTTTCCTACATCATCCATGACCTTTTAAAGATGTAGACAAGCATTAGCGTTAGCTGCAGGACGATGTACAGTGAGTACAATCAGACTGATTTAGTTACCGACTAAAGCAAAATAATTGTAGCTAGAACAGCCCGAGGTGGCTAGCTTAGCTTCAGCGCAATTTGTCAACACCAAAGAGAAAATTTATTTTCAGCCATTCCCAGCATACAAGTGATCTTTGGAGTAATTTAATATCTATCTGCTCAGGGTGCAAAGTAAGAAGGATATACATCTGGATCAAAGGTCACGGGAAAAGTTTCAGCAGCTGTCTGGATACTTCCTTCACTAATATACTGATCAACATTTATGGAAGTACTTCACAAACAACACTAATTTCGGGGCGGGCACTGTGAGAACATGACTGACGGGATTCATCCTTTAGAGGAGCTTTCACATCTTTATCTCATTGCATCCATCGCTGAGCTCAGTCGGAGCAGCTCTGAGTCCTTTCCTTTGTTTCCTTTCTCAAAGTCCTTTGACTGACTATTAATTAATTTGCTTTGTTGCAGAGGCATCAACATAAAAAGGGAAAACATCGTTCTTCTCACTGCTCTCGTCTTCTTTTGGCCTTCACTTTTATTTTCGTCTCTCGCTTTCCAGCCTTGCTGACTCTTCTTAATATCCACCTTCGGCACAGAGGCTTTAGTGGAAATTTGCACTTGGAGATGCACAGTTGCATAATCTTGCAGCTAAAGTATCAAACAGTGTGTGTGATTACATACAGCCCTAAAATTCCTCTTAATGCAGAGCCGAGGCAGAAAAATCCTCCTGTCTGAGCTCATCGCTATCACTCAGGTAAGCGCGCTCAAAGGCAACACATCCACCTTCATATCCTATTGTTTTGAAGCAGTGCGTGAGCTGGGTTTGTGTTGGAAATGCACAGAACAAAATAAAGATAGGAGCACTCAGTGTGCAAGCTGCTGCTACTCTCTGGAGCTGTTGTGTAGATTTACACATATGCTGAGTTTACAAAAGCGGCTCCTCTGGATGATTCAACGCCTTAAATCGAATCGAATTAATCTCTGCCTCTCTTCCACAGCATGTCTTTATCCTGCCTTCCTTCTTTCTCCCGAACCGGTCGCAGCAGATGGCCCCGCCCCTCCCTGAGCCTGGTCCTGCCGGAGGTTTCTTCCTGTTAAAAGGGTGTTTTTCCTTCCCACTGACACCAAAGTGCTTGCTCATAGGGGGTCATATGATTGTTGGGTTTGTCTCTGTATGAATTATTGTAGGTCTACCTTTGAGTCAACTGTTGTTGTTATTCGACGCTGTATAAATAAAATTGAAATTAATTGAATTTCATGTGGAGTCTGCGTTTCCTTTTAGAGAGTAAAATCTCACTAAGTACTTGTGACATCTTGCAGTTTTCTCTGAGCTAAAGTTACCGCTACAGTTGCCTTACTTAACCTGACATATTCAGATTAACGAATAAATACAAATGAATCTGGAACCTCTCAGTTCATTTCTCACATTCAAAGGGCTGCAAACCAAAATCTCTCTGGAACAGACAAACCGATAACCAGCGTTACACTGCAGGACCTTCATCCTTCTTCTCAACACAGATTTCCGGAGCAGTTTTGTCTCCTTCGGAGAAAATATCCTGTAATTCTGTGTGTGGGATGGAAACGTTCTGCAGTCCGAACGAAAACAACAACAGGTTTGTGATACTTCGGTTTTAGCAAAGGCTGCTCACATTCAACCTACAGAGCTACAGAGATCATTCATAATTCCTCCGGTTCCAGGTAATGAAGCATTGGAAGCTTAAGCTCAGCTCGGAAGTCGCAAAAGGAAGCTGCACGTTCAGTGAACCAGAAGTTATGGCCGTAATTCATGCAAAGAATCCTGGATGTGACAATAAGGTGGCCCGGAGCGCAGCTTTGCAGGTGAACACGAATACTGCACGGACTACAACTGACGGAACTCAGCCAACCTAAACGCTGGCCATTACAAAGTAGCTCCATATCACAGAGTGTGAGCAGAGCAGGAGGAGGCTGGTCTGGCTGGAGATGGGCCGGTGCCTCGGAAGAAGAGCAATCGAGTTAGAAACGATTCGAGTAAACGGCTCGAACGACGGCGGCCGAGCCGAAGACAACGCTGCCAGAATGTGACAGCAGATAACAGGTGAAACACGAGGAGGCCCGAGGAGACTCAGATACAGTAAGGGGTAACCGGATAGCGCCGATTGCACGCTGTGGGTTTTATATAACGCTGTAGAGTGGAGCCATGTAATGCAGCAGAACTGGGATGCACTCAGAGTCTCGTGGGAGCCGCATAATTTACATTAGACCTATAAAACTCTGAGTGGGATGGTGCGGAGAGACGGGGGTGGAGGAAAAGCAAGAGGAGGCTGAAAGGGGATTCAAACATCTAAATAAGAAACTATTTGATCTCAGAGGTTGAAGTAGGAGAAGAACAGAATTAAACAAAGACGTGGAAACTTTTAGCGAGAGGGAGAAAAGAAGAGATGATGTATTTAATGAAACGAGGAGGAGAACAGAGGATACGACAGAACCAACCAGAGATATAAACAATACTGACAAAGAGGTGCTAGAAAATGACAAACAGAGAAACAAAAGGATTTCTACAAACAGATACCGAAAGGGAACTCGTGGTGGATGGAGGCGGTGCTATCAGGAGGCTGCTGCTCGCTCCACTCTTCAAATCAAAATGGAGGATGCTGTGATGTCACCGAGACAGGAAGCTCTTCAAACCTTTCCTACTGAACACACGAGAGGAAAAAAAAGCTTTACGGATATTTTTCCTGGACTCACGAGTGCATCGAGCAGAGCCACCGAGAGTTCTGGAGTGTTTAGAAAGTCGTAGCAGATAACAACAAATGCTGAACAGTAAACGATCACGGTGGGAGGGAATGAGACGCTAACTGTTGCTGACCTGCCCCTGGTTGCAGAGGGAACTCGGCTACAAGCTAAATCTGGTACCAGTCTGGCACAGTGCTTCTCTTCTCGCGGTCACTGACAAACACACAAACACAAACGGCCACAGAGCTGTTTGCAGGGGAATCATACGCATTAAGGTGAAATCTGTCAGCAAAGGATGATCAGATGCACTTTGTCCACATTCAGTTAGGAACATTTGGCTTTTAACAGTCACGATGAGGAAGTTTATTAAAAACAGCCACAAACAGGACGAACTTCCCTAAAAACATCCTCAGAGCTGAAGCTAGAAATAGAGAATGGAAACGAGGCGTTCAGGGCAGCAGTGTTCACCTACTGTTGGTCATTTTTGCCAAGAAGCTGTAAAAATACACAAGTAGCGTTTCTGTTTGAGTCGTGGCACTGAAGCTGGATTTGAATTTGAGAGGGATGCAGTGGGGGAAAAGGAAGCAGAGAGAACTAAAGTAGGAGACAAAGGGAGAGACGGCAGAGAGAAAAAAATGGGCAGGAGCTGGGAGCTGCGATGCGTTCAGAGTCCCGTGGGACGCTTCTAATCTGCAGTAGACCCACATTACACGGACGAGCTGCTGGTTGGATCACACAGCCGAGGGTTTTACTGTACGTCCACAAAGAAGTAAAGACGGAGAGATGTGGGTGGGTGGATGTAATGTATGGATACGTGATGTGTTCAGGGTACCCTGGGACGCAGCTAATTTACATTAAGCCCAGGCTGGGAGAGAAAGGAGGAGGATGAAGATGGAAACAGAAAATTAAGAAAAAGAAAAACTCACTCAGAATCCCATTAACACGTGTCAGCCTCTTTAATAGCTGTGTTAGCGCACCGCGCTCAGTTACTGCCTCGTAGAGCTCATTGGTCTCTGAGTATGGACGTAAAGTCAGGTATGCTCACCTGTATGAGATCCTTTTATCTCTCCACTTCTGTCCCGTCAGGGCGTAGCGTTTGTTCCTCTGTCGCCGGCTGGTGTGAGGATGATCTGGGACGCCGCAGCGAGGTCTCCTCATCCACCTGAACACAACACAACAGGAAAATGTGACTGCTTCGGCACAGACAACACGACGTCAGTGAACCGTGGTTACTCGAAGCACCTTTGCTTTCAGGGGAGACACGCCTGCCGATGGTTACGAACTTGTTTTGCATGTGCAGTTACAGGACCAACTAAACGATCACATGTCTGCTAATTATCGATGCCATTTTTTGTTTCTTTTAGCTGTTTCGGTTTATCAGAGCGCTCCACAGCCGGTAGTGTCACATAATTGGTTTGACAAATTTTTAAAAAAAAATCTATTTCACCGATACATCCCAACGGGATTTGTGTGTCCTAGTGTCTGGAACCAGGCCGCTCTCACATGCTAATGTAAACTACATGTAAGCCCCTTCACTGTGAGGCCATTTAAAGGGACTTTTTGTCATGAAACTACAGAACTGAACTGAAACTCATCACCACGGGGCAGCGTTTTACAACCACGGGCGCTGAGATATTTTTGAAGGTTCGCCGACGTTCTCGTTACCCACTTCTCCTTGGGAAGCTTTTCCCCTCATAAATAAGATGGCGTACAGGATGTGCTCGGCCATGAAGCTCCCGGGAAACGGCTTTCATGCTGATGTTAACGCGAGGGGATGTTTGGGGTTCCGAGTTATCGAGCTGGGAGAGCGTCGGGGACTTTTAGACACCCGCCTCTCGTGCTGCACGGTAACGTTTTGAGCTTATCACTTGTTGTGTGGTATCCTGTTATAGCACCACCACAGTCTTACAATGACACATCCTTTAAAGAATGTTTGTAAAGGCCGACTGCATGGCTGGGTGGTTTTATACACCTGGGGTTAAGAGGTGCGGTAGAAGCTGCAGCTCTGACTGATAATCTTTGAGTTTAATGAGACATGCATGATCTTCCAAAGAACTCAGATGAACACAGATGTTAGACTTCTGTTAAAACATTTGAAAAAGCAGACCGTTGCTGAGGATGTGAGGAAAAAGCAGCAGGACAGGAAGCAGATTCGTTTGTGGAGAGCAGTTTGTGTGCTGAAGCAGAGGAAACACTTTTAAATTGAAAGCAGTGAGGCTGATTGCTTCTGGATGGATTAAGTGCCTGTAAAATGTCAAACGGGGGTCACCCCTCAGCTCCGCAGAGCTCCTCGGATTCTTTAAATCTTTGTTTTTGAATTTCTGGCTCACTGTCATGATCCTGGGTCGGTGACCCAGTGTTTTGTGTTTCTCTTCCACCTTCTTGTGTTTATCTTTATTTTGTATTCGTATTAGGGTTGGATTTTGTGTTTAGGTTCCTCCCTTCTGTGCCCCT
>VUQR01000047.1:2313-26807 GCA_015108515.1 Hemichromis elongatus | reverse complement strand
TTAACTTTGCATGTCTATCAACAGAATTAGTTTCAAGATGTTGAGAAAAAAAATGGGTATTTGAAGCCATCAACTTGATCTCAAAGATTTCTTAGCATCGTATTTATGTATTTAAAGTTTATTCAAGAAACTAGCTCAGCAATGTGGTCCAGCAGTGAGCAGCGTCATCTCATAGGATGATGGTTCACTGCTGGAACCTGCAGGAGTTTGCAGACACACCAGAAAGCTTTATTTGGAATTGACTGACCTCTATACTGCCACTCAAATGACAGCAGTATATGCAATGTATTGAAATGTATTCAACACAGGGGGTTTTGATCTAGGACATGGAAAAAGAGGACATGAGAAGATCTGTCAACAAATGCAGCAGAGAAGCTAAAGGTGGAGCTGTGCTAAATAATTAGTTTGTCATACCACCATATGGCTAAATCCCCTGTAGCCATTACCCTCTGTGTCCAATTCTGTTTGTGAAATATAGCTCAGTGTCATACAATGCAAAATCAATACAACACAATTGAACAGATAGAGCAAAAAAGGAGGGAATTGTTGAATCACTGGCTTGAAAGCCTCGAGGGACAGTGAAGTTGCTGCTTTTAAAAACAAAATCCCAGTTTTTTGTTTTTTTTGTGTTTTTTTTAACCCCAGCTGTACATAAATTGGGCGTTACTAAGAGAGGTCAGGAAATGAAGGAACACGTGCCCCTGCTAGTGCTGTCAGCTGTCCCATTTGCCTCCTGGGCATGCACACACATACAGGTTTATATGGGATTCATGTTCCAGATGTGCAGTTGTTGATTCCAAGCTTCATGCGCACAAAATCTGAGTGCATTTATAAATCATACTCATATTGCCTCTGGTACTGGTCACACACTGCCTTTCCTTGTGCACAATAGTACAAACCGGCCATGTGTAGGGAAGTTTATTAGCTACAAAATTATTAGGTAAGCCTACAAGAAATCAAAATGGCAGGTTTGAGAGAATACGGGGGCAGATTTGGAAGTGTGCACTGAGTCTAATGCACAAAAATCCTTAGTGCACTCAGTTCACCATGCACTCTCCAAATTTTTCCCTGCAGTGTTGGCAGGGTCTGAACTTTGGGGAACTTGAGGAGAAGAAAAAGATTTTTGGATATATTTTGACTTAATGTTGCCGCACATCTGTTAGGTCTAGAAAATTTACAGAAAATTAGTAATTTTCAGTTAGACTAGTTGGTATTATCAGATCAAATTACTTCTAAATCAGCTTGCAACTGATCAAAGATTCAGATCTATAAAAAAAAAGTAAAGTACTCCCCTTTTATAAAGAAATAATAGTGAAGAATATCGAACGCCTTTTAGTTCAATTCAATTTTCAATTGTCGCCTCAAGGCACTTTACATTGTAAGGTAGACCCTACAATAAGACAAACAGAGAAAAGTGTGTGTGTGTTACACTGTCTCATTATTTATTTAAGAAAACCCAAAATGGAAAAGCAGTGTCTAAAAAACTAACACCCCACGATTCAGTAGTTCGTAGAACCACCTTTAACAACAAGAACTTGAAGTAATCATTTTCTGTATGACCTCATTAGTCTGTCACATCATTGTGGAAGAATTCTGGCCCATTTTTCGTTATGACGTTGTTTCAGTTCTTTGAGGTTTGCAGTCGTTTGTTGATTCTGCTACAGCACTTCATTTGGGTTGAGATCTGGACTTTGAATCATTGCAGCACTTTTATTTATTTCTTTTCCAGCCATTCTGATGTAGATTTGCTGCTGCTGCTGTTTGGCGTCATTGTCCTGTTGCATGACCCGATTTCAGCCAAGCTTAGGGTATCGGACAGATAGCCTCACTTTTGTCTCAATAACATCTTGACATAGAGAGGAGTTTGCATGTTTGACTTAATGACTGCAAAGTGTCCAACCAGGTGTCCGCAAAACAAACCCAAATCATTACCCGTCCACCACCGTGCTTGACAGTTGCTATGAGATGTTTGTGCTGATATGTTGTGTTTGGTTTTCTCTGATGGCCCTGATCCCCTGGATGTATCTCTCTCTGCCTCTGGCTCCTGGGGGACATTATTGCAGCTTCCCACTCTTCCACACAACACAAGATTCTTGATTTATGTATCTTTGCATTTTTCTATGTTTATGTTCCAGGTGCCGTATGTTTGTTGATGCAATACATCATGCTTTTCTATTTTTTGCTCTGTCCTTTTATTATATTTTCTCCTATTTTCAGTTTCCTATTATGGATTACTGGAAGATCTTATAAGATTGGGCTCCTCAGGGGCCCGCACACTTGTGATGAAGCAGAAATATCTCTGTGGTTATGGCTTGTTTTTAACTTGCAGTCATGCAACTTCTGCATTATATATTTTATATTAGCTCACTGCAAGCAGAACCACTTTCTCATAGAAAAAGATCCTTAGAGTTACAAAAAACTAACTAACAAAAAATAACTATAAAACTAACTTAACTTATTAAAAATAGAAAGAAAAAAAATTCCACTTCACTGCCCACTGAAACTTTTTGCATTGGTACTTTCTTCTTTCTTATGTCATTGTGCTTCTTCAGATCTTCACTTGATAACTGACTCCCATTTACAAGTAATTTATTCCATTCCCTTTCAATTATTTTGCCATTAATGAACTTCTCTACACAAGCAGTAATGTTTAGACTTATAGTGCTTTAATGTTTTTGTGGTTTTGTTTGGCTTTCTGGATTTCAATTTCACATTAAGAAGGCTTTCACTAAATCATTATTTCTTCTAAACAGACTCGCTTTATTAAAGCAACAACAGAGACTGTCACACATAAAATACACAATCATACACTTAATAGCTGCTCATGGTGGACAAAGAGACTTTGCATGGAAAATAAACAGTACTGTGCAAAAGTCTTGAGCCACCTTTCATTTCTTCATATTTTGCCTCCAAAGAGTCACACTTTCTTCTAACTTTGCAGTGTCAAGGAATAATTTTCTGGACTTCTCTGCTTAGATTGCTTCTTTAAATGAGTTAAAGCAGTAGAAAATGGACATATTTATGGGCTATTTCCCCCTTATTTCCTTAGTTAAACCTATAAAAAAAAAACCCTAAAGACAATAATAAATAAATAAAATAGCATTTTTGTTGCAATCAGGTGATTCAGGTGGCTGAAAACTTGACATATTTCAAGATAATGTGCAGTGTGTCCATAAAATATTTGAAAAAAATCAATAAACTTGGGATAAAAGAAGTAGTAGCAGGCTTAGAAAAAAACTATCTACAGCAGATAGCCTTAAAGTATCTGAAAGTAATTTCCATGATAAGTAGGGGAAAACACAGCAAAGACCTCACACAGCACCAGAGAGATGCTTCGGGCCCTTTGGTTGGTCCATCTGTGCCCCATCAGAAATGGGCTCAGTGGAAGGGCAGCTGTCAAGAAGCCATTTTTAAGGAAGGGAAACAGGGAAGCTAATGCCAAAATACACAAGAAATGGAATAAAAATTATTGACAATAGTTAGGAAAATAGATCTCAAACACACTGTCAATTCAGCAAGAGCACACCTGGATAGAAAAACACATAATGGAACATTATCAATCAAGGATTGGCCTCCTCAGAGCTCAGACCTCAACATTACTGACGCAGCGTGAGATCGTGCTGAAAGATATGGAACAAAAGGCAGCCAGCATTAAATGTCCTTCAAGAGGCCTGGAAGACTATTTCTGAAGAGACTACTTAAAGAAATTACAAGCAAGCTTGGCTGAGACAGTTCAGGCTGTGTTGAAAAATAAAGGCGACTAACTGCTTTTTTTCACATTTCCTCTGCTTATCAGGAAAATCTAGGACAATTCTCAAATTTGTATTTGGTCCCTCTAACAGCCTCTGTACTGTAAATCATGGCACTGACCTCGGCATTGCTATCTTTTCCCTTTACAGTTCTGCCTCTGCTCCCATTTGCTTTTCATTCCTACCTCTCAGATCCCTCCAGATGTTCTGGTCTACATGTGCTCTGTTACTCACCTCACCCATAAGTAACAATGAGGTCATGAGTTTCTTAGATCTCCACCAAGCAAAACCTGACTGGTAGAGCAGCTGCTGCCCAATTTTGCTCATTTGAGACAATCAATGAAAATAACACTGACGGAACACAATGCTTGCAAGAGATTACCCCTCCACACACACACATACATGCTCCTGTCCTGCTAATTGTTGGCAATTAGTCTGCAAGTCTGGGATTACATGTCTTATTAAATACAGAATTTCAAATGAGCTTCGTTAAATAAGAAAGTACTCCCATTTTAATGAAGCTAATTTATATGGAAATTACACATAATACTGACGATTCAGTGACAGATTTAACCTCATTGGGTGAAGGGAAAGAAATAAAAAAAAAAGAGGGGGATAGTGATTTTTATTCCTCGTCTTAGCTGGACCTTACAGCTGGACTCTTTGTGCAAGTCTGCTTTTAAAGCACAACCTAAGAAAGTTCAGGTCATGTATTTGTGCTGGAGATACAGCCATCAGTGTGTGTATGTACATGATGGAGAGCATGTGAGTGAACTCCTGTCCTTGTGCTGACCCTGTAGAGCTCCAGCCTACCTCTCTGGTTCCCACTGATCCATCATGCTGTCTGATTGTCCAGAGAAAACCCATTAGTCTGACACAACACAACACATTAGCAGTGAGCTGCAGGTGTCTCTTTCCCGTGTCGTGCTCATTCTTTACCCACCATGGATGTAAATATTAATTGACCGTGTAGTGGAGGACATGCAAAATGTGAGCTGATGTTTGGATAAACAAATGTGTGATCCATGGCTTGATTAATTTAATTTCCCACCAAAGTCTGATTTAAAATGGTTTGTAGTACATACTGTGTGAGAAGCCTGTGTCTGTCCTTCTTATTCTTACTAGTGATTTATTAATGCAGGTCTGTGTGCAGCCACATCCCAGCAGACCGTTCCTGTCCCTCAGGCTAAAAGCTCAGCATTGCCCCCTGGTGGTAATTAGCCAAGGAGTACGATTTGGTCAATATTTCCTCATATCTCCTGACACCATCCCCAACGGATAGTATGAATTAAAAAGGTTTAATTTTAAACAGGCCCACAAATATATCCTTAAGTGCAATAGGTGGAAAGATGTAATGAGCAGGAGGTGAGATAACGAAAGCTCAATATCATTGCTCTATGAAGGACATTTTCCTTTGCTTGTTCACCTCTGATAAGGATAATTATCTGTAGTGCTCATAATTTATAGGGCACTTTAAAACTGCAGTATAGTTTGCATGTCTTTTTCATAAAGTTTCCATGGAGACAGTCCTACTATTTAACCTGTAGGGAGTATGTAAAAAAAATGTAATGAACAGGAACTTTATTGAAAACATGAAGTTAAAAAAAAAAGTGGCAAGAAAAATGATCAGAACTCACAAGAATTTGCATAAATATATACCATCAAAGCTGATAACATATTTTAAATGAAAAAAAAAAATCTATATATTGCAACATCAATAAACAAGAAGCAAAAGAAAAACAAATAAGGCAAATGCAAAATGAGTAAAATACGATAAACGTGTGGCTTTTCTTTGTAGGTCTTTTTCCTCTTTTCTTTTTTTTTTTTTTTTAAAGTGATTTCATGTTCAAATGCATTAATGATGGTTGCCACCTAGAGGCTGTTCATACAGCTAATTCATTGCAGTCTTTTCCTTGATTTTCAACAATGGCAAAATGCACAGATTTTTAACTCCGATTTATAATTTACCAAATAGAAGCAATGCAGAAACAGCCCTAAGTGAGTAGTGTTATGGTGCATAATAATTGCTTTTTGCACAATGATGCTAAAAAAGAAAAAGAAAAAAGGGCATATTTCTCTGGGATTATACAAGCTATTGTGTCTCAAAGTGAAGGAGCCTTCAACTGCACTGTGGATCATGATTCGGGGCCTGATTGTTGCACAGTGAGACATCTGATGAGCAAAAAAAAGGCTACAGATGCTTTCACTCTGCACTGCTAGCTTTAAAACCAGGCCTCTTACCTGTCAGAATGAACCAAAAAAAAAAGACAGAAAGGAAAAAATAAACCTAATGTGTGGATGACATTATGACAGTGTATTTCACTGTTGTGTTAAATATGCATGTTGTGAAAGCTGCAATGCATTTCTGCAGCGTAGTGTTAACCGAGCACTGTTATACAACCGAGTTCACTTTGCTCTAGTAAGGCCATGAAGTTATATAAACCATTATGCTAAGTAAAATTTACACTCATATCACTATGTATACCCACACTAACAGTTCAGCAAACATCTTTTGTATATAAAAACAAAAGAAAAAATTCATAACATAGATGCAAATCAAATATTCACATGTGTACTGAACAGTGAATTTCAACAGTTTCCCTCTATAAAAATAGCTTAAAAATCTGATACATACATTAGTACAGTGTAGGGTTAAGTCAGTTTTTTTTTTTTGTATCTTTTACATCTGAGACAGTTTAATAACAGGCTGGTACATAAGTCCTCCGCTCTTCCTTCCCTCCTATGACACTGCTATACACAGACTACAGGCTTTAAAAGACAGCCCAAGTCCCACTAAGGAGCGCTAAAGGGAGTACGAAATGAATGGCATCTTCACCTCCTCCCTGCTTTAGACTAAGACTCCAGACTCCAGCTGTGTGCAGACAGTCTTTTCTGTACAGAGCTTTGCATGCACAGTGGTTTAGTAGTAGAGCAGGACTTGGTCCGTGACAGGAAAGAGTTTGACCGGCGATACAATACATGTGCTCCGTAGCAATGTCAGGATCACTGAAAAGGTGAAGAAAGGAGGACAAAAAACGTGCCGCAATTGGCAATCAAGAGAATTTCTCTCACACAGGATAGAACATCTGAGAGGCGGAGACATTAAACACATAAGCATTTAGTAACCGAAAGCCTACGGAACATACACCGAACCCACAACTCGGTGTTTTGCACACAGGAGTGTGCCGGGAACTGAGAAAGACCCAAAGAGAATCAAAGAGCAGGAAATTACTGTGAAAATACAACCAACGGGCAGGAGTCAATGAACAGATTGTCAAATTTCATGCTCTGAGACCATCATCAGCATCATCATTCAGGCCCTGTTAAGTCACAAACATACACAGTAAGCAAAACGATAATGTACACACACGTAAGTGCATAAGCATACAAACACAGTCACCCACAAACATGCCTCTCATTGCTCTTAAACTTGTGGTGTAAGTGGTGAAAAACTTGTCCCCTGATGCCCAAGAAAACAAACAAAGTAAAGAGATAAGGCAAACACAACAGAACACAAGCAGTGATATAAACCACCAACGTTATAAGGACACTTGAAGAAAGATTGTTTTGTTTGGATTAACTAAATGCAGTTTTGCTATGTACCGCAGTGTTTGCTGGTTATAGCTTTTCAAAGCATATAAAATAATAAGTATCTGTAGCTTATGACAAAAATAAATAACTCAAACCTCTTGCAGCAGTTGTAAAAAGGCCACTGAATGTGTGCGTGTGTCACAGAGAGAGAGAGAGATGCAAACTTAACAGCACAGGTAAGAACTAGCCATTAAAGCCTTTAGCCTTAAACCATCATGCATACATTACCATATAAAAAGACATAAGTGCAGCCTTAAATTGTTGCTCTTTTTCCCTCTAATTTCCAGTCATGCCAGTAAAGATTTAACTGAATGCATACGGTGGTGGCATCAAAGGTAACAGTGCAGCTTCCTCTTGGCAAGTCACTTCACCTGGGTAAACTGCTGTAAAAGCCCATTTCAGGCATCTTGGCTTCCCGGTGACTTCTCTGTGAACGGCATGCCAATAACATCGCACTTCAAACACCAGTCTAAATGTAATCTCATTATAAAAAGGGACACAGATATGTTTATGAGCTGCTGCAGCTGAAAACATCCCAACAGCAATAAAATTAATACTGTGACATTTTATCTCACCAAATCCATTTATAATCTGCAATAAGATTAGGATTCTAACAATGCTCTGTGTTGCATTTTTCCATATTCCCAATCCATCGTACCATGTGAGAAACGTCAACAGAAAAGTGCCCCCTGTTTAAACGACAGAATGCCATCACTTAAACAGACCGATGAAGCCAGCGAGGTCACATAACCCATGTCTGAAAAGGGCTCAACAGGCTGATCACCAGTGTAGTGATAAAAGCAGTCTAAAATATAACAGTGCCTCAATCCCGCAACATGTTGGATTTCAATGGCAGGTGCTGTTAAATGATGGCAGTACACGATCAAAGAGTTAAGTACAAGTTTCACCTTTCTCACTGCAGCTACGCTAAATACAGAAATAGCACAAACATTCCTTTGGAGTGAATAACTTAAGAGATTTTTCCTGACAACGGCAGATTATCAAAGATTCTCTCACATAGAGCAAGAAAGGCTTTACATTATTGAACATTAGCCATAGCCTGCCCCCCTCCCCCCCAAACTGAATAAAGGCCCAAACTCAAACTGACACCCTGTACAGCTGATGTGTACACCAATACTTTATATTAAGTTGCCCTGAAGTGGGAATTGGCTTTTTAAGGTAGTGTGAAATTAACTTGATTCGGTGTCAAATTATCAAAGAGCAACTCAGTTTAAAGTACCCGACAAGCGATCTTAGTTTTACACAAAAGGACACTTGATTAGTTAAATCCATCCTGTTAAAGCATCAAAACCACAACTGCCCTGTCAACATCTCCGGGGAACCGAAATGAATAATAAACACTTCTAGCAGACCGTAACACTGAGCTTTGTTGGAAAGGAGTCTCTGCTGCAAAAAGGGACAGTCATGTAAGGTTTCCTAGCGTGCTTAACCATTTGTTTTGGGGAGCAGTAGACATAATTTTAAGCTGTGTAAAGACAAAGCGTCACATTGTCAGAACTCCCTCACTCATTCCCCTCCTCCTCTGTGAAGCTCTATGAGGCTTTAGCTTTTCTTGCCCGTGGTGATGTTTTATCTTCAGACTTGACAACTCCATTGGCAGCTCCACCTGACAAGACAAAGTAAGTGAAAGAGTCCCGGTCAAGTTGATTTCTCACTGGCATCTTCATCAGCGACCATCACGGAGCAGTAAAGATTCCCAACAATGAAGAGTGCACACTCACCCCTTGTGGGTTCCCTTTTGTGAGGCTTGCTCTTTGGGCCGGCTGCCTTCTTCTTTGAGGCTTGGTTCTGGCTGTGCTCTCGCCACTTCTTCAACTGGAAATTAATGAATTTCCACATCATCCAGGCCTGTGTCAGGCAGATAGCTGCCAGACAAGTCATCCTGAGGGGCAGGATGTCATTACTTTAACTTTATTGCCGTCTGTATTTTGACTAGATGCAATACTTTTTAAATCCCAGCTGGGCCTACCTTATGGTTAGCACATTGAAGTTGCCTTCAGCTAGGGAAAAGCCCTGGTTTTCTGTTCGGGGCAGGCCGAAACCGAATGTCAGAACTGAAAGTGTGAGGGTGAGGAGGCGGGCGATGACAAAAAGTAGTGCCCACAGAGTAAAACTGCAAAGAAAAAAAAATAGCCATTAGGTTGTTACCACCCACAAAGTAGTAAATCCTAAATGCAACGCAGAAGCGATACCCTTTTTGCTTGTTCTCGTCACTGAAGTAGAAGAGGCGTGAAGCATGGAACAGAAGCTCCACCAGGTAGTGAGGGACCAGCAACACGAGGCCCAGTCGGTGAAGGCTGTACGCAGGACACAGAGAGGGGCGGCAGAGCAATGACAGTAATGAGGATATAAAGAAAAAAAAAGACAAAGTCACCTACAAATGGCACTTCATAGCTTTCTATAAGAACATGCCTTTTTAATCAGTTCCTCATTTTACTTTTTTTTTTGGATCAATAGTCTTGAATGAGACGAACAAAGTGAAAAGACTGTAGTTTAAAAGATCTACAGACTGCACAGGTCAAAAAATAAATAAAAATGATTAAACCTTATGACTGCAATCGCCTTTGCAGCGGTGAAGTCTTAAAGTGCAAAAATGATGAAGAAAATATTATGGCTGAGTGTAGAGGTTGATAACTGAGCAACACAGGACATCATTCAAAGCCAAAAATAAATACAAATCAAGAACTTGGAAAACTATGAGATACAGAGCAGTGCGACACTGTAAGATAGGAAGTTAATGCTCTTTATTGGATAATAATGTACTAATTTTACTTTTATGCACAGTCAATAAAGAACTAACTGATAATTAATTAACTGGTTGACCTTTGTTAGTAACATACATGCTTCTTCCTTATTTCTTCCTCAGGATAAAACAGTTATTGCACTCACTTTAAGACATAGGCACCAGTGATGTGGACAACATAAAGGCAAATGTAATAAAGCTGGCGGGGGATGTCTTCCTGTAAACAATCAAACAGATGAGGAGAGTTTGTTGGCATCAGCAGCACAGAGTTTTCATCAATGACAATGAGAAATTTGGCAAGCAAGTAATCTTTAAAGTATGTTACCCTTTATAAAAATACACATAAAACAGAATGCAGAGATCTGAAAGAGCACTGCATTAAAAGGAAACATTTCTCTGTGGTGGAAATCACTGCATGACTCAGGACAACTTTAGAAAAATCAGTCAGTGAATCAAATTAAAATAAAGATCTAGAAATGCTGCTTCATTTTTTTTAGGTCTGAGGCGATGTGAAACCCCGTCTTGCGGTTTGATGGATCAAAATTTGAAACAGCTATTGGAACTCAGCTCAGCTCAAAAATTCCCAACTCATAAAACCTAAACGTATTTTTACTGGAATTCGATCAGTTTTCGGGGGGGGAAAGGAAAAAAAAAGAAAAAAAAAGGAAAAAGACACCCTTACCTTCCGTACTTTTTGAAAGTACAGCTCAGGAAGTGCGTGGAGCCAATATGCAATTTGGCAAATGTAGAAGAACTTGACCTGAAAACTGAACAAAGGACAGGTTGTGCAGAGGACAAGAAAAACTTTCAGCATGGAATCAACAGCAGAAGGCATGCAGGTAATTAATTAGGCATTACATCACATCCCCAACTCAGACTGAGAAACTGAAAAACGTTTCAATGTATTAAGTTGTGAGTTTGTCAAATTTTATACCCATTAGGAACAATTTTACCACTACGGCATTAAAGACTTACGCAAGTCCAGTGAATTGCTGTTTTACCAGTTGGACACACACATACAAGAAATACTTCAAAAGCAGGATTGGAAAAAACACTTGAAGAAAAAGGTTAAAGTCAGCATTTTGAGCAGGACATTTCAGATGTCGTACTCCTTACATCACCTTGCATTACCTCCTGGGGGAACCCAAGGTGTTCCCAAGCCAGACGAGAGACAGCCATGTGAAAAGAAAGTTAACCAACTACAACCTTACTGAGAGGGTGAGGAGCAATCAGATGACATTAATCTAATATACTTAAATGAACTTATTATCAGCAAGTGTGAGCACCTCTATAAAAGTTTTGACAGTTGGCTGTGTTAACCCTCCCATAAATATTTATGGTAAAGGTGGTTCTACAAGCTTCTGTATTATAGTGTGTACACATTACATAGTATGTAAGGGTACATCTTTCGCTATCTTACAATGCTGTAATTGCAGCCATTCCCCAACTCTCTGTGAATGGTACTCGTGGCCATTGATCAGTGGTCTTCGATCAGTGAGCTTTGATCAGTGGTCGTTGATCAATGGTCATGAGAATTTGCATATTACTGATCAAGGAACTGACCTCACAGCCCACTGTTCCTTCAGTGGTGCTAGTTTTAGTCATTATGCAAATGTACTGTTTATAAGGTTGGGGAAACCTGCAGTCAGCTGAGACTGAAGAAGTCACTTGGAGGAATGACAAAACGTTTCTCCCACTGAAAACGTCCAGATGAACAGAATCAGCTTTTGGGGCGTGTGTACTTACTTTTTCCCATGACTGCATAGAGTCCTGTAAAAACTGTTTCACATGACTGAAAATCAGGTAATGATAATCAACAGGTTCTTGTCTCCTCCTAGTTGGACATGTTTAGAAACAACGGAGCACCCAGGGTGAGGTGGTTCGGGGAGAACCACCTCACCCGTCTCCTTTCGACATGAGGAGGAGGAGCAGTTCTTCTCTGAGCTTCCTCTAGAGGTCTGAGATCCTCACCCTAGCTGTAAGGCCAAGCCCAGCCACCCTACAGGAAATTCAATTTGGCCGCTCGTATTCACAACCTTACACTTTCGATCGTGAACCAGGACTCGTGGTGATGGCGATGTTTTTTTCCATTTACCAGTTCAACCCTTTCTTACAGCTATAACAGTCCCATACAGCAGTCCACCTCACGCTCCACCTTCCTTACGGCAGACAATAATAATAAGACAAGCACAATACAGTACAAGTGTCCCAAGACACTTGATTGATTTTTCATATTATTAAAACAAAAGGTCTGAATAGTCTCAATGAAAAAAATCTCAGAAGGTAAGTGATTAATAGGACTTTTTTTAGATCAGTCGTCAGCTTTAAATCACGAGTTTATAATATGCGGAGGAGTGTATAAACTTTACTTACACCATGCGAGTATGTGGGTAACCCTCCCATAAGAAAGTAGGATTTGTTGCAAAGTCCTCCTGCGTGAGAAAAAGAGACATTGCATGAGATGAGGCCTAATGCAGGCTGAGACTGAGTGCATCTCTTGGATTTCTGATTCGGGTACCGCTGTTAGGATGCTGCAGCCCCAGATGAAGGAGAACAGGTAGAACGCTGCGAGCTGCCCAGACTCATTGAACTTGCTGTGTTTGGTTTTTGACAGGTGCAACCTCCTGTTCATTTTCTGAAATAAAAGTAAAAACAGACAAACTGATGAACACATTTCCACTAAATGTTAAAAAAAAAAAAATTGACACTTTTTAACTCCATCTGGTAAAGACGGGAGTCAGAGTGAAGTTACAAAGTCCCTGCTTCATAAACTTTAAAAGCATTAGAATTGGATCTGTTAATAGCCAGGATGACTGGAGAAACTCTGTGATTTTAAAACTGTTTAAAATTCACTGACTATTGTTTTAAGAGGTATGGAAATTGCAAGTCTATCCTTTAAAAGAGGACCAGAAAAATATACCCTTCTGTTATATCCATTACATGTGGTCCAAAAGAGATTTTGAGGCAAAAATACATCTAACAACATTCTTTTCTCTGTGATATCCCGCTGAGAATGATTATCAAAGCCATAAGCTGTCAGGAGAAACATAAGCATTGTTTCAGTCGTTGTGTTTTAATGAACACACAAGCAAAGATGGAAGAATGGAATTTGATCCAACAAAAAGAATAGGGACATGACAGAGGCGACACATGTGGCAGTGGCGACTGATACTTTGATCCTTTTAAAATGAAACTTTAAAGACCATTGTAAAGTACAGTACACACTGGTTCCTTCAGCTATCGTGATTTGCTTTAAAATGACATGTACACAAGCTGTTAAAGGGGAGACTGAGTTCTTGCTAAGCACAGTTCTGGTTTTATTTGCAACATCAAAAACAAGGCAGTTTTAAAAGAAGGAGAGAAAAGGTCAGGCATTAAGCTGATGTACTCACGTCGAGAATATATTCTTGTATCAAGGCATGAAGGATGACTGCAATAAGAAGGTAAAAAAACACAGTGGCCACGTCTTTAGGGCCATACTGGTAAAGGTTGACTGGCTCGCTTTTCTCATCTGCAAAAGACAAAAAAAACAAACAAACAAAAAACAAAACAAAAAAAGAACGTAAACAAGGTGAAAGCTGTAAAACCCACAAAGCAGGATTTCATCTTATTCAGGTATAATTTCAGGCTTAACCCTGGTTTTTCAGTACTACAAAGATGGAACATTTCTTACTGGGAAGTGAACTGGATATGAGGCTAACCTGCTGTGAGGCAGGCCAGGTTTCAATTTAGAGCTCAACAGGTATGAAATCACCAGCTACTGACTAATGAATTCTCTGGAATGTACTGACACCGTTCCTGGAAGCCCCCCTTCAACTGCTGTGCTCAGATAGTAGGAGAGTCTAAAGTGTTTTAATGGCGTCTGAAGTCTGTGTTTCCCTGAAGAGCATTAGTTTCTGGTGTCTTTTTTTTTTCTAATTGGCTTAGGAAAAAAAAGTAAAACAGTTTAATTGTTCTATAGGCATCAATATAGGGTCCTAAAATGGAAAGGAACTGAAACCAAATTTGCACATTGCCTAAGCAAAAATCTAAAAACCAATTTTAAATGTATTCATTACACACAAACTGTTAAATACCATTAACGCAACAGCTGAAAGAACAAAACTAAAACTTTATTTTAAATATTAAATTAACAAAATACTCAATTATAATTCATCAGGTTTTCACCTGTCTTAATGACAATGCTGTTATGCTGTTAACTTATATGGTCATCTTTCTTACCTGGCTTTGAGTAGGCCAGACTTTATTAATAGCGCAGCTGCTTTCTAGTTTTACTGACCAAAGTGCCAATATAAAATAAATAAAAATTGTTGCCAGAACACTTTTAAATAGCTGTGATTGGCCAGATGTTGCCAACATGTGACTGTGCAGGGGAAACCCTGGGTTAACTTAAAGAGTTGATAACTAGCTTTGTGGGACTGCTTAGCCTGGCTTCCAGTGTTAACTTGAGTGAACCCAGATAATGAAAAGATACCCTGAGTGTGTTGAACTCACTTTGGAGCACAGGCCTCAGAACAGTGAAAAGGTAGAATAATAGGACAGAATAATATAAGCTCACCAAGAACTTGAGTTACGTTGTACTGAACTGTGATGAACATGATGGCAAACTTCGCCGTGACCTGTAACAAAAAGAAAACACCTTGATTGTTGACGGATTCAGAGGAAAGGTTTGCCATTGGCCATACAATGCAGTGGACTTTAACTCAATCAGGGCTTCGCAACTGAAATGCACCAAAGCACCAAGCTCACATTTTTGTTATCAGCAGTGAAAAATACAGAAATGTAAGGAGTGAGGGCTGTAGAGCAGCTACAGCATGTGGAATGCCACTTATTCTCATAATTGGGGTCCAGAGACCTCCAGGAGCTGCCTGAAGGTGCTCCCAGGGGTCTTCACTACCAGTGCAACAATGACTCAGAAATAGTGAATCACTCAAATTCAGCTAAGGTGTTCTTAATTAATAAATCATAAAATCCAATGTATTCACACAGTATTAAAAAAAATTGGGAAGTGGAGAGACATTTCCCATCTGGAAGCAGGGTTTGGGTGTGGACAGGTTGGAAGAAGGAAATCCATCTTAGTTCTTTTAAATATGGCTAGGTACTAGTCAGCTGTGGCGAATCAAAAGGCTGGTAATCAAATGTGTGGCACGCAGGCAGATATTTCCTGACCATCTTGTTGTCAAAAGCCAGAGAGAGGCAGTGCATTAGCCTAGAGTGGTGGTAAGATGACCTGTTAGCTGTGCCATGGGCCTCCTCACCATCTTCTTTGGCAATCAGTTAGACACATGAGAAGGTAAGGAGTGCTGCTGTCATCTCAGCTAACGAGAGTTAGCATCAGCTAACATCACTCGACTAAGTACAACAGCTCGTCCAGTCACACTATACCTCAAACATCAGGCCAAGGAGGATGATCATGGCCAGGCACGACACCATATCGGCGTGATTCTGGATCACAAACTCGTGGCTCAGCACCGGTGGGCTCTTGTTCTTCTTGCGGAAACCCATGGTTCACCGACTCTGCCTGGCTCCGCGGCTGCTGTCACTGAGTCTTAGCGGGATTGGAGCTAGCTTCCCCTGCTGCACTGCTGCTGGCCTGCTGGCCTGCTGGCCTCAACAGACGGATGCTCGCGCTGCTCTGGGACAATCCCTCCGCCGTAGTCCGCAAGCACAGTGAACCGCTGCTCGTGTGTTTAAAAGCAGACATGAAGACGCATCGCACCGAGCCAAACACCACAGCACAACACCCACTTAATTCCTGCTGCCCGCTGAAGTCAGATGACGGGCCCTCCCACTTCGAAACCCCATTCATGAACCGCCCAGTGTCATTGACGTAGAAGGAGAACCCGGGCCCGTGGTGCCTTCACGTTCCCCACGTAAGCGCGCTCCAGGTTTCAGGAAATGCTGCCAGAGAGATGCTAAATCACCACGTATGGTGATGCATTAAATATTACCGTTATGTGAAATAATTGGCCTGCTTGAAAATTATACTGTGTATTAAAATAGCAGAGACACTGTCCTAAAGTCAAAGCAGGCCAAAGAATATGTTTCTGTGGACAATTTGACCAATGGCTGCAGAAAACTTTCACACAGCCATTGTGTGGGACACGTTGTGAGGTAGTCTGACAAAAATAAATAGGTACAAACTATGCAGGATAGGGATTAAATGCATATTTCCAACTTCTTGGTGACATCATTGGAAGAAACCGTGTGTTTTGTCCATATTCTATCGGGATATTTCATTTTCTTATCATTAACTAACATTATACTATTATTATACTATTAGTATTACCGTGAACGGTACAATATGGCCCAGGCCTAGTCTTAATCATGCTGGGAACTCAGAGTAACGGGAGGATTTTTTTCCTTTATTGTTATGTGCCTAACATTATATCTAAAGAAATTCAAATTATTGTGATGCTGTTGGACCCTAGGTCAAAAGCATCCCATTCTGCATTTGCATCTTTAACATACGAAGCAATTTGCTGAGTTAAAACCTCTGTACACCTTCAAATGACTGCCAGTCACAGATGCAGCAAACACCTTTCCTGTATTCTGACCCAAACTGTGTCCAATAACTGCACCAATTTTATGTGAACACCAATCATTTTACATTATGAACATTGTATATATTACAGTTATTTAAGTTTTATTTTGATAGGGGGTGTTAGAACCAATGACTGTAGAAAACAGTCAATGGTTAGAACCGAGACGAACGGTTGTAAGGAAATACTAGTAAAAATTAAAAAGTGGTGAAGTTTGTGTGACTGAAAACTACATGATACCATAATTAAGTGATAGCAAATAAAACTTCTATAATACGTAATATTTGTACTTGGTAAGGTGCAATTTGTACTGAAGGAAAATATATATATCATATATTTGTGATTTTTAAATGCTATTTTTTTACTCCCCCCCAAATAAAGTCCTTTATTTACACTGTAGTTGAAGATATGTAAATGTAAAACACTTCAATATGCTGATGCTATATTGCCATATTTTATTCATTAATTCATAATGTGACTTTATCAATAAAATAATCCACTATATAACAGAGTAATGGTTTCATGAAAAAAAAAAAAGTGTGAATACGTTTTTTTACTTTTGTACTTAAATCGAGCTTGAATCAGGGACCGGAAGTTAAATTTGATCAACCGTGGTATAATCTGAAAAAGGTCAACTAAAGGTAAAGTAAGTTGCCAGGTAGTGAGTCTTTTGATTTTATATTTAATGTTAAGAAGATATTGTTTGTAATTGTAATGTAATTTCTTCTAATTTCAGAGGGATAATTGTCTGTCAGAGGTTAGCAAACATGTTAACATATGGTCGCCTACATTAGTGACGGGTAATCTTTACCAGTTAATTTTAACCTTGATTGATTTTTGTTTTTAATTTGGTTTTTATCGACGGTGTTAACCGTCTAAAAATGCAAGTCCATGCACAATTCTTTTTGTTTTTTGTCTACATTCAGCAATTAGCCTTTTGTAATTTGTCCAGTATATCGTGTGTGTTTAAGGCTAGCTTGTTTAGACGGTTGTTAGCTAACTTTTTAGCTCTCAACAATTTAAGGAGAAATCATTGTTCATTTTATCTCCTTGCTTCACGGCACCAGAGGGCAGTATGAGACAGACCGGAGAGAACTGCACGTAGCCGTTCAAGTACAACGTGTGTACACAGAATATAACATTTAGTTTAGTTGATTTTGTCTAATTTCGGTAAATTTGAAAATGGTAGACGGTTTTGCCAGCGCCCGGCTAGCTCAGTCGGTAGAGCATGAGACTCTTAATCTCAGGGTCGTGGGTTCGAGCCCCACGTTGGGCGAAATTTTTTATTTTTTTTTTGTATGATATGTATGCTTTACTAACCCAAATCACAAGAACACAGGCCTCCATTGTGCTTACACGGAAAGCAAAGAACAGTAGACTCGCGGCAGATAAACTATGTCACAGTAATCAAAAATTACTGGGACATAGTTTGTGCTAAATTTATCACCCTATTTTCCATTGTTTGAAAAGTAAATATGCCTTGCATGGAGGAGATTAAAGGAAGTACAAAACAAGATCATTGAGGTTTAATTTTTAGTACTTGTGATATCAGGAAATATTTTATGTTTAATGTAATGGAGTCCTATGCATTGAACAAATTTTTCTAGTATTGTAATACTCCTTTGAATTCTACATAAGAGTATATAAAAGACCTTTCATCACATCAAATTACAGCCTTACAAATGACCCAAGAGCAGACTCAAAAAATGAGATGAAGCAAAAAAGGAACTGTGTATGTGTTCCTCAGAATGAATTGTTATATTGTATTGCCTAATAGTCTATATATTTTACTCCTTATGTGATCCCAGTTGGGTCTGCTGAAAGTCAGACAGGACCAAATCTGGTAACTGATTAAGCTTTTCAGCTAATCACTCTTACATAGTATTTTTTGGATATGGTTTGTTTAACTGGCCATTATTCATATATACATAACAAAAAGTAAGGATTAGCTTCTTTAGGATTAAATACAAGTATATCATTTCTTATATAATTTCTTATATTGTTGTGTTTTTTTGCTGCCTGAAATGTCCGAATAGATGAACACCTTTAGCCTCTCTTTTCTTTGGAATAAGCGAAGAGGGAGGAGTTTAAACAAAGGCCCTTTCCACATAAAAAATGGAGGCTTGTGCACAGAAGCCATGGTGTCCTGCTCTCAACACTCTACATGCTGCTATTTCTGATTCTAAAACCTTCAACTAAGACGGCTGTTTCATGATTCTGCAGTTGGAAGCTTCAAAGCATTGTTACATGGGGTTTGTATGTCAGAAATACTCGCAGTAATCACATTATTTTGTGGTTTTAAGACCTAGCTCTGTGCTTATTTTTCTTCCCCTGTCTCTGACTCTCACAGTGCTGCCCCTGCCTGCACTGAACAAAGATAATTACTCAGGAAACATTTCGGCCAATCAGGCGCGGCCTTGTATCTTGCTCGTGAGGAAAGCGACCAGTCAGGATCTGGCTAACATCACCGGGGCCTGATCGCCTTGCCTGAAGAGCGGAGCCTTCCCCTACTGAGGGCTGAGAGTGTCCTCCATGTTTTATAAGTGTTGACATAACAGTGTGTCAGGCAGCCATGCATCCACAGAGGTAAGCTCTGTCTTTTTTATCTCAGACTTCTGATAACAACATGGCTTCCTTCTTCTTGTTGTGCTGACCGGTTGATTCTAATGATGAATGCGCACACCTTAAAGTCAGTTTAGTGTGCAGGAGGAGGAGGAGCTGGGGTGGATTGGAGGCCTCGTAAGGCCTCTGTGCTCCACAGTGCTGAGGGAGGGTGGGTGGGGGGTTGGCTAACGACTCTCACCCTGTTCTCTCTCTATGTCTCAGGGTCACATGAGTGCCCCAGACAATCAGCCTGCCATACAGGAGGCAGAGTGGACCATGAAAAATCCTTTTATTTTTTTATAATGCAAAAGAGTTGGATTTAAAAATGGCACACATCTCCTTTCTGTTGTGGGAGTGTTTTTTGTGTTTTAGCCTGGCAGAGGAAGAATGGGGGATGGGCAGTGGAGGAAAGGGTGTATGTACTGTTTCTAAGTGGATTGGCTCTGTGGTGTTTTCTTGTGTCATGCCAGGATGGGGACTACATGCAAAGGGCAACAGATGTGCATGCTAGGAGGGCAGAGTGCGCAGGGCATCGCTTGACTGTAACATTTTATGTATACATATATGAAAAATATCTAGAATATGAAAACTGTACCACATTGGACCACACATTTAGGAACGCTGCACTAACACTGGGGTTTCTACAATCCATACTAGTCAGAGGTCACATTACAAACAAACACTTTGTGACAAGGTAATCCCCATCCAGTTTTTCCAGTGTAATCTTTATAATCTGGTTGCCTCTATTTACACTCATAGGCCTGGAGTTTATTGCCCCTGGCTTCTGCGATTCCACAATGCTGTTGTGAAACTGCTTCCTACGCTCTCAGCCAGGCAGTAGCCATTTTGTGCTGTTGTCTTCACAGATCAGACGGCATAAGCAAATATAACACACTACTCGTGGAATAACGTAAGACAGAGATATTTTTTTAATATATCAAGTCAAAGCAGTTTAATTTGAATAGCACATTTCAAACAGAGTCAGTCTGAGTTCTTTGCATAAGTATATAGTGCATTTGAACAGCTGCTAAAAGTGTCGTTAAGAAGGATCTTTCCTTCAAATACCCCGTCATGCTGTCCACATCATAGTCGGTACATTGTGTTTTGTCATGTTGCACCATTTTAGCAGTCTCAGCTGTGTCAGGGAAACAAAGAATGATATCTTTTTCTTGTGGCCTGACTCAAGGCATTTTTTTCATGTAGGCAACATTCAGTAAGGTTATAATCAGGAAATTACTCGTAGTTTAAAAGATTTCTATCTGTGAAACCAAAACCAAAACCTTTACTACGCCACAGTGCCGGAATGAGAATTTATGTTAAATTGTTACATTTTAGACAGATACATGTGAAGCCAGGCTCTGGGCCTCTTTCTGTAGCATTGTAGGCTATAAAGAGGGTGACAGAGGTTGAATAGCACAGACCCTGACTCGTGCATGATAGCCACGAGGCTTTTTAAAAAACATTTTTACAAAAAAAAAGCCCCCTGGTTTTATGCTGTCATAATAACAAACTACCAAACTGAACCGAAGGAAAACAAATCGTCTGAGGCACAGGGAAATCTCTGCATTGCAGCAAAAACGCTTTTTAAGAGGAAGAGGGGAGCCTGCATACTGTGATCTGTGTGGCATAACACAGCCGACCAATAAAGTTCCACCCTGTTGGCCCTCCAGCCAATTGCAGCTGCAGTTGAGGTTAAAGATTGACAATCCGAGGGAGAGCAGCAGGGAGAGCAAGGCCTTCTGGAAAATTCCACAGCCATCTTTGATTCACCCTTTACAGCCTTTTTATAAGATCCAGGTCAATCTTTTTCCTTTTGTACAGAATACGCCGTGTATACTAGCAGTATACTGATTAAGTGCTGAGTTGTGCTAGATCAGGCACCTTAATTTTGTTAATGTCATTGTTTAATGAAATGCTTTTATTTCCCAGGAAAAGCAAAAGCTAATACTATTCATGTCTTCAGTTGTTTGCATGTGTTTGTTGCTCTTATGAAAGCCGGTTGTTTCTTGTCATATTACTAAATCAAATAATCTGTCTCGGGTTTTGTGTAGCAGACGTCTTTTTTTTTTTCCACAGATGTTTTCATTGGCATCTCTAATATGATGCAATATAATGAGTTCAGTATGGTGTTTGCATTCAGTTGCATTTCTGGATTTCCAAACGGAGCCAGATATTTATCTGTTTAATGTGTGAAAATTGTTTATTGTTTGTTGCATATAGAGAAGCTTTTCCATACAGCTTTGCCAGGACCTGACTGTGCTTTTAGAGTGGTGGTTTGTGTTTCTTAAAAATGAAATCTGATTATCCCATGACAGCAGTATTCACACAGAAGGAGGGAAGCCAAGATCGAATACAGGGAACAAAAACAGGAGGAAAAAAAAAACCCCCAACACGCACAGATGAGTGCTTCTGACTTTGCTGGATTTTCCTGTGTCTCCCTCCCTGTGCTTCTCCTCTGTCTCTGTCATTGGCCGTGAGGCTTTGCCCCGACATAGACCATGTTTTTTTTCGTAATGTTGGACTGTAATCTCCACAGATCTCTCTGGTCCTCCTGCATGGATGTGCCAGTGCCCGAGTCTCAGCCTTGGAGTGGGGGATGGGGGAGAGGGGGGAGGGGAGCAAGCTGTGGCCTCCATTTTCTGTGACGAGAGAGCCCTGCTCGTCTCTCACAGGAGTGGAATCTAAAGACATTGATTCAGTGTTGTTTCCGTTTTGTCCATCAGGTACTTCAGTACTTACTGAGTGGAAATACTGTGTTTTCTCGCACCTGACTATTATGGAATATATCTCAGAACCTGCTGAGGATTTATTGGCTTAAATCTTCTTATTTGATGGATCATAGCTCCTAATCTGAGAATGCACTTTGGATCTTCATACTTTTTCTTTTTCCTTTTAACTTCTGCTTATCCTGTTTTCTTTGTAGTTGCATAAATGTCTTGCCATTGGTGTTGAGAATGTGTATTATAGAGTTGTTTGGCAGCTCAGGGCTGCTTGGTGATGGCGAATGTTCTTTTATAGGGCTGTGGTACACGTAGCAGAGTGAACTGGCTAACGGTTTCTTATTTTCATGTGGGCCTCATTTGTTCACTCAGTCCGGAACAGGAAGGCCCCGGAGGGGTTGGGGTGTGTGTGACTGTGGGTGTGTGTGCATTTGAAACTGCAGGCTAGATGATACCAGATACCCGTATGCCATGAGAAACTCTGCTCAACCCATGTTTGTCACTTTTTCAGACAATGCAAGCTATGCTTGTATTCTCTCGAGTTACAGATAAACCATCGGTGGCTGTCACATTGAATTGAATGCTTTAGTCTTGGACCTCTTGATTGTCAATACGTTGTGGTTTACTTGGTGTTATGAGCAAACGTTTATGAGAAAGCGTTACGGCCAGATGAACAGAATCAACTTTTTTGGCTCTACTTACTTGGATGACTGAGCATGCATCGAGACATTATGAGCATAGATTTACTAGCCAATATGATTACATGTAATCGCTTTTGTTTTATTGATCAAACCTAGGATTTGCATTTTGAACCCTCCAAGGATTTAACTTTTTATGGAATGTCTCTTTAAGGATGGAGGAGGGGACATGCGAAGCATTCCTTTAGTTTCAGAACTGGAAAAAAAAGATTATCCCACAAATGTGGTTGACCTTTGAGTTCTACCCCGAAAACCACTCATCCTAGCGGGAAACCAGAGCTGTAGCCAAAGCTATGATCTGGTCAAGTGTGTGACCTGTCAGGGGTCTGTGGGTGGGTTTTCTTCTCCAGGCTTTTCAATAAAGGCTACATCCTTGGAACTAGGCCCTCCGTGGCTCTCACAAAGGAGGAGCCAAACACTCAAAGACCTTCATTTATTGCCAGACCCCCTTTATTCTCGCCTTTTTTTTTGACTCAGAGGAAATGGGATGCTTTGCACAAGCAAAGAGAAATCAGTCATTCCCAGTGCTACATGCAGTATGTGTGTTGCATTTTTAGATTTTGGATTTATTTATTTATTATTTAAAAAAAAAAAGTTTGCCACTTTATAAACAAAGACATAAAACAGGGCCAGAAATGACAGAATATTTGTGACTGTAATTAAGCTCTAGGCCTTAAATGTGTTGTCAGATGAGCGTTTGAAGTTTATTAGATACCAGTAGCATGAGATATATCTAACAATGGGTCCAAATCCTTCAGGGGTATTCTGTTGTTACTGAAGGGGCTTGAGAGGTGCTGTTATTTGCCATGGGGGGGGCTGTCCCTTCAGTGGTATGTACCATCTCCCTGTGGGTTTCTTTTTTTTTTTTTGGTTGCTAAAGATCTACAGCTCTATACACTGTTTGTCAAAGAAAGCACTGTGTGAATATTGTGACCTAGTTGGACTAAAATGCAATAACTGCAATAGAAGGATAGAGGTGCAGGGTAATTACAGCTAAATGGCCCTACGTGTTGTTGCAAATCTCAGCTTGTGCTTAGTGGAGATCAGCGTTACCATGGTGATATTTATCATCCTCTCTCTTGGATCATAAAGAACATTTTCAGACTCTATTGTAGGTGATAATATGGAAAGGATTTTAATTTCATGAAACAAAGTGGGAGATGTTGTAAAATCAAATGAAAACAACAACAATGGAAATCGGCAAAGTCCCTGTTGACAGATCCTCTGGGACCCGGGTGCCTTAGGTGGTGTTCCACTTGTTTACTGCTATGCTGATGTGGTTTCTGAACACCCTTTCTGACTTTGTGTTTGCCTCTCTTTCTGTGTTTCTGTGTGCTCCTGTTTGTTGCTCTGCAGTCTGGCTGAGGAGGAGATAAAGACAGAGTCTGATGTGGTAGAGGGGATGGATGCATCTGTGCGATCCAAAGGTAAGTCTCTAAGGCCAAGTACCTCACATTAAGAGCCAACACAGATTAGTTAGAGGTTATTTACTGTATGTTTGGAGGAGAATAATATGTTTTGCTGGTCTCTTAGGCTTGCAAAGACGATCCATTTTTCCTGACAGTCTGCCTGCTGAATCTACACGGGGTCTAGTTAGTTTCGAGGAAGCCCTCTAGCCAGTTATTATGATAAAATAGTAATTTGATGTGTATAAGTGTTGTCTTCAGTAACTGCTTTTCAGACTAATGTGATTGCTGTGAATATTAGATGGTTAAAAATAATAGTGCTGAACACTGAATCTATTGTATTGCTCTCTTGAAATTGAATAACTTCAAAATACTCTTCCTCCCTTGGCTTCTCAATGGAAGACGTATGGGTCGAATTCC
>VUQR01000045.1:0-30332 GCA_015108515.1 Hemichromis elongatus | reverse complement strand
CTAGAAAGAGAGAGTATATTTCTCCTATATTGGCTTCCCTTCATTGGCTCCCTGTTAAATCCAGAATTGAATTCAAAATCCTGCTCCTCACATACAAGGTCTTAAATAATCAGGCCCCATTTGATCCTAATGACCTTGTAGTACCATATCACCCTATTAGAGCACTTCGCTCTTACACTGCAGGCTTACTTGTTGTTCCTAGAGTATTTAAAAGTAGAATGGGAGGCAGAGCCTTCAGTTTTCAGGCCCCTCTTCTATGGAACCAGCTTCCAGTTTGGATTCAGGAGACAGACACTATCTCTACTTTTAAGATTAGGCTTAAAACTTTCCTTTTTGCTAAAGCATATAGTTAGGGCTGGATCCTCCCTTAGTTATGCTGCAATAGGTGTAGGCTGCTGGGCCTCCCATGATGCATTGAGTTTTTCTTCTTCAAGTCACCTTTCTCACTCACTATGTGTTAATATACCTCTCTTCACTGAATCATACTTGTTATTAATTTCTGACTCTCTTCCACAGCATGTCTTTATCCTGTCTTCCTTCTCTCACTCAAACCAGTTGTTGCAGAGGGCCGCCCCTCCCTGAGCCTGGTTCTGCTGGACGTTTCTTCCTGTTAAAAGGGAATTTTTCCTTCCCACTGTCGCCAATGTACTTGCTCATAGGGGGTCATGTGATTTTGAGTTTTTTTTTTCTGTATGTATTATTGTAGGGTATACAGGGTCTGTTGTTGTGATTTGGCACAGGATAAATAAAAGGAATAAAATAACTGAATAGGGGCTGATTTTGCTCTTATATTAAAACATGAGACTGACTGTAAATTGTGTATGACCAGATGTCAGTGGGATCCTGCTTTTTAAGAACTAAAAAATCATATTTGGCCATATTTGCTTTGACTCCACTGATATTTCAGCCTTATGATTGAAATAGTGTTAGTGTGATTAATCATTCAGTTTACTCCAGAGAAACTATCATTAAAACTCTGCAGATGTGAGGTCATGTCTTGATTTCTCATACAGTACACCTTCAAAGCAAGTAAGACGAGATACATCCTTCATGGCTTCAACAACCATGCCCCCAGCTTTCGTATAAGTTTCTCCACCCTGGAGCAGGAAGAGTGAAACTGGGGTTGGGCAGATAGGCGTGAAGCCGGATCTGTCCCAACCTGCATTGTTGGATCATAGTCCACAGCCCTCAGCTTCCTCCTCCCATAACTCTTGTTATTCTAACCATGACTATGACATCAGATCTTCCCAACACTTCACTTTCACAAGACTTAGTCACCTTCCAGCTCATGAAAAGCTCCCGATGTGCTATGAGTGGTAGGTTAAGTGGAAAATTTGGTAATCTGTGGAAATCTTAAAGTGGGTGAGCACCGTGAGAAAAGTTGTGTGATAGTGTGTGTGAGGTAAATGGTCTGCAGTGAGTTCGAGACTACAGTAGCACCTAGTACCACTTAGCTGCAGGGATCAGCAAAGGCTTTGCGCACCAGAGAGGAGCAGTGAGACTTCGACAGGTAAGAGAAATCTCGCTTGGCGTGCTCCTTTCTGTGTGAGGTCCACACTGATTCTCATCTAGTTGTTTTGATTATGTGGAAAAATCCACAGTGGCGTTTTAATGTTGTCTGTATTTCCTTTGGCCTTTATTTGAATCCCACGCTGCCAGAGACAGAATACTTTCCTGTGGTTATTCTAAATACGTGGCTCAGGTTTGCATGCTGTCTTTGATCTTGGAAATGATTTCAAATCTTTCAGCTGATTCTTTACAGTTTTCTCCCATCTGTTCCACATTTGCACGCGAACTTGTTGGCACCTTTTATGACACTGGTTTGTTACTATCTGTCAGGCTGAAAGCATTTTTGAATAAGAATTTTCTTCACACCTCTCTCCATCTTGTTTCAGGTGCCAGTCTACATCACCGTGTCCTGCTCTCTCTGCCAGCCAGCGGCAGAGCCAGCAGCTGGTCCTCAGCGACAGTGAGAACTCTGGCAAACAGAGCAGGTACGTCAGAACTGACGGCAGGTTTCTGCTACGTGGTGGATGGAATAACAAGACAGCTAGCCTGTGCAGCGGTGCATCTCTCACAAGCGAGCCTGACTGCCAGGGGCGTCTAACCAAGTCAAAGAGCATCAGCTGCCTGGAGAACAGGCTTTCCATCTACAAGCCTCCAGCTCAAACCAAGTCCTGTCAGGGAAGTCAGGGAGCCCAGGAGCAGAAGGAGAAACAAGGGGATCTCTCTCCAGGAGATGGACTTAATGGTAGGACACTGAGCTGGAGCACGCTCTCACTGGGACCTTCCTCTTACCAAGGCCATAAGCGCGCTCTCTCTCTCACCTCTTCAGCAACAGGTGTCCCCCCTGCCACAATCCGCAAGAAGATATCAGAATGGGAGTGCAGAAGGGTGTCTCTGCCTAGGATGAGCTTGTGTCTGGACAAAAGAGGAGGGGAGCGCGTAGGGAGTAGTGAGGGCTGCCCGAGCCTGCTGTCTTCTCCCTGCAGCGAGAAGACTTTTGATTTTAAGGGGGTTCGCAGGATGAGCACGGCATTCTCTGAATGCTCCTTTACAGGGACAGAGGAGGAGGAAGGATTTCCAGACAAAAATGGACGTTTCCAGAAAAGGATAGGCAAGACAGACTCTGCGGGACCGTTCGTGCGTTCCCTGTCTACTCGCAAAGAGACGTCAGCGGTCCTCAACAGGATACAAAAGATCGAGCAAGCCCTGAAGGAGAATCCCAGCCCGCCCCCTCCACGTTACCTGAGTAACTGCTATGCGCCGGATAAAACGAGACAAAAGTCCTTTGTGATAGGGGATGACCTGGACAGCACATGTACCAGTAAGCGCAGCAGCATTTGTTCAGTGAACACTGAGCCAGATACCGCTTTGGTGCCCGACAAGCTCTCTAAACTCAGACAAAGGTTTAGTGTGAGCTCAGCCAGGTCTGAGAGCCCAGAACCACCGAGCCAAAAGAACTCTGTTAGCACACCAGTCAACCCCTTACCTAAACCCAAACGCACTTTTGAATACGACGCCAATCGGGACCAGAAGGGTGCATCGTCGACCAATGGACTACCTCCAGACAGAGCCTCAGAGTCTCCGCCGCCGCTGCCCTCTACCCCTGCGCCCAGCACGACACGAACGGCAAAGACAGAAGGAAGCGCCCCCATCAGAATCCAGGACAGGTAAGGCAAAAAAAACAAATGCCTGTTTTTGTGTCTGTAATCACAAAAGTATAAGCACATGAAGATTGTTGTCAGGTGTTACATTACCACACAATATGATGCCTAATTATAACAGTCTGGAGTTTTCAGTGAACAGGACAAACCACTTTAAAACAGGAAGTTTTTGAAGGGCTAGGGAGAATGTATGAAACCTGGCAAGCACTTACGGTGCAGTAAAAACTTAATAGTTTGTGGATCTTGCTTATTCCAACTACATGTATACCGCACATAACATCCCCCCAAAATATAAAAAGGCCTCTTGGAGGTATACAAGTAGTTTACAGGTTTTGAATTAACTGCACATTTACCATTCCCAGTCTTTGCACATTAATAAACTCCTGCAAAATTGACAGTTTGAATGAAAAAACTTTCATTTAAGCAGCACATATGTTATAATTTTGCACTGGACCTACTTTCTGGCTTCAACTCCTTTAAGACGATCACTCATCAAACATGTTTGACTGCTTTGGGAGAAATTAGGCTCGTTCATCATGGCTAATTGCTTCGCTGATGATGAAGCTCAATAGGCTTCTCGTCAGTGTGTCTGTTTGCAAAGTTAGAGCACGTCCCATGTTTGTTTTAGCTCTTGAACCAGATGTTAAGGTTGCCACTGAAAAGTAATACTTTGACAGAGAATTTGAAATGCCAGACACTATCCAGAAATGTATGCAGGCCCATAAAAAAGGCAGTCAGAGTCTGCTCTTATAAGTCTTTCATAACTCTCTTTATCAGAAGTCCTCAGTTGTTTTTTGTGAGGGTGGGGCCTCTCCAGATCATCCCCGTGTGTGAAATGGGCATGAAATCCTTAAACATTCATCCCTGTGACTCTGTGTTTAACATTCCTGTGGCTCTAGCAATTTCAGCCCGAGCTTATAGCCACAAGCTGTCGATGGCGCGACTTGACCGTACTGTAGATCCCTGCGCCGATGTAGCTCCGCTAACAGTTTGTGCAGTGCCTCGACATGTGGCACACTGTGCAGAGAGTACGCAGGAATAGTAAGACGTCTGCATGTTTACTTTGGACTTATCTAGAATTTTTTGGTGATGATCCTTTTATTTGAACATTAATTCTTCTGATTTAAGTTTTTTAAAGGACAAATGCTGACTTTAATGCGCTTATCAGCACTAGGAGTGTTTTAACCACCTGTTTCTGTTCTTCCAAATGACAAGTAGTGCATTTTAGAAGTAGGGCCAGCTGTCTGGATTATATTTTAATACGACCTGCACTTTTTCTGTCCTCTATCACGTGTTGACATGCCCTGAGTAAGACACTGGCTCATGTTGACTTGTCCTCCTTGTAATTTTGCCTCAGCACCTTGGTGTGTTTCAAATTGTTTGTCTTCTTCTAGAGAGTCGTGTGAGTCGGAGGATGCTGCCAGCTTGCCGTCTTCATATCCGTCCTCGCCCACGGAGAATGGCGCCCTGAACACAGACGCACGGAGCCGACCCAATTCCAAAAGCACTTTAGAGGAGAATGCCTATGAGGACATAGTAGGTAAGCACACACTGGCTCAGTACACTGTAAACAAGACAAGATGTAAACATTAACTGATCTACAGATCGTTGATCTGTAACTTGTATTACTGTATAAGTAAAGTATACAACATTTTTCTGGTTCTTGTGTCTTGAATTTGCATTTTTGCATGTTTTCTATTCTTCTGTGATAGTAAACTGAATATTTTTTGTATTTTGGGCTTCTTTTTTGACAACAGAAGGCCATTTATATACAACCTTGGGCATTAGGGAAGTTGTTGATGGTAATTTTTTACAACAGGTGTCAAATACGTAACACTGGTTACATATGAAATATGAAGGAAATACACATTTGTTGTAAGAGAGAAGATGACAACATTTTTTAGTGATGTGACAGCTGAGGCATTAATTATAATCTTCAAATTGGTTTGTTCCAAACATGTAATGATACATGTACTATAATGAAATTAAAGGCAAGGACACCGAAATCATGTGAAAATTGTTTTATTTAGTTCCACAGGTTACACTTGTTGGCCACTTTCTTGGGTACACCTGTTTAAATGCTGATTTACGCGAGTATCTAATCAGCCAATCATGTGGGAGCAACTCTATGCATTTAAATCTTTAGCCATAGTCAAGACAATGTGCTAAAGTTTAAATTGAACATCAGAATGGAGATGATAGGTGATTTAAGTGGCTCTGAATGTGGTGCGGTTGTTGGAGGCAGGTGGGCTGGTCCGAGTTTTTGACAAACTGCTGATCTACAGGGATTTTCCCACACATTCATCTCTATGGTTTACAGAGAGTGGTCTGAAAAAGACAAAAAATAAATAAATCCAGTGAGCAGTAGTTCTCTGTGTGAAAATACCTTGATCCCCAAAATCAGAGGAGATTTTTATCCAGACTGCTTTCAGTTGACAGGAAGCTAACAGAAATTCATATATAACAGCATCTCTGAATACACAGCACAATGAACCTTGAAGCAGATGGGCTACAGCAGAAGACCAGGCTGGGAACCACTCCTGTTAGCTAATATCAGAAAACTAAGGATACAGTTGGCACAGGCTTACTTAAGTTGGGCAATAGAAGATTGGAAAAAATGTTTCCTGGTATGATGACTCAATTTCTGCTGCAGCATTCAGACGGTAGGCACACAATTTTATCATAAACAACATGAAAGCATGGATCCACCCTGCCTTGGATCAACATTTCAGGTTGCTTCTGGTGATGTAGTGGTGTAGGGGATATTTTCTTGGCCCACTTATCATCAACAAAGCAACACAGTCAACACAGGCCGCTGTTGCTGACCACGGTTGCTTCCAGCAGGATAACTCACCAGGTCACAAAACTCAGATCCCCTCAATCTGGCTTCTTGAATATGAAAATTAGTTCACCGTGCTCAAATGGCCCTCACACTCACCAGATCTCAATCCAAAAGAGCACCTTTGGGACGTGGTGGAACGGGAGATTCATGTGTAGCCGACAAATTTGTGATGCTGTCATGTGAATATGGAATAAAATCTGTGTTTCCAGAACCTTAATGACTCTATCACATGAAGATTTGCGGCAGGTCTGAAGGTGAACGAGGCTCCAAACTCGTATTGGCAAGGTGTACCTAATAAAGTGGGTGGTTAATGCATATCATTAGTGTGACTCTAAAAGTTGTAATAAGGTGTCCCCTCCCCCACTTTTGGTTCATGTAGAAATGTGTGGGGTGTAGAAAAAAAAAATCCCACTGTGGGAGCAGTCAGTGAGCACTGAGCCTGAAAATAAGATTAATGGATAACATGTGGCTGCATGGATTGGATTTTATTGTAGAGATTGACTGGTTATCTGCATTTTCACACTGCTATCAGGCATCAGCAGGGCGAGGATGAGCAATGGAAACTCCCCCAGTAAAACTCTTTTATTTATGCAGATAGTGTAATTAGTAAGCGGCAGAGTAAGGACAGAAGTTTTTTGAGTGGTCACAGATTCTCCTTTTTTTTAATTGCTGGGCATCATTTTCTCACATTTTCATGAAGCGTTTCTCGCCAGAAAGACGTCAACTCAATAGTTTGTTGTCCGAGATAATTTGTGTATGAAATGCTGGATGTCTTGAGGAGCCAAAATTCCTTTCCACTAGCAAATGACCCCAGGCCCTTTGCCCAGTTCAGCTGCCAACTCCCTCGGTGCATATTTAATGCAGTGAAAATGTGTCAGTGCGATGTGCAAGCTCATGATGAAACTCGTGCAAAAGAAACAAGCAAACAAAAAAAAAAAAAAAAAAAACCCCAAGCAGTTTACAGACTGTGCAATATTTTTTATTATAAACACTCAGTGATGACTAAATAAGGGTAGGATTTTTTTCTATATACAAGCATAACCATTTTTTTCCAGTCAGTGCACTTCTTCTTCTTCTTCTGTTTTTTTTTTTTTTTTTTTTTTCTTGTATTTCTTTCCTTTTTGGCTGAGGATGTGCAGCGGTCTGAGATAGAGCGTCAAAGCATGACGGATTTTCATGTGACTCGCAACAAAGCTCCCATTGTTCATCCGGCACCGTGAGGGTGAGAGTTTGCAGTTTGGAGACGCACTTTTCCCGATCTTTGCTTGTTCTCGACAGAGATGTTGTCTTCAAGTTGAAATGCTCAAACAAAAAGTTCATTTGAGAAGCAGCCACGTCGGTAGGAAATTAGGGTTTTTGTGTATCTTATTACACGGTACGGGCATCTTTTACAAAGAAAAACAAGCTCCCATAAATTTTCTGAACTCCACAAGGATACGTGTACAGAAAAGAAATAGTAAAAAAAAAAAGTTGCTGATGTATAAGTAGATGTTTAGATTATGTATATGAAGTCCAGGTCTCTCATACTGTGTTTCATATTTGCTCTTGACACGTTTTCCTCTTTGCAATTTGTAATTAATTATAAGAATCAAGTGCAAATAAATAGACTCCAATAGACATTGGAGCTACTTTGAGACAAAACAATTCTGGGGAGTACCTGTGGGTAAGTACCCACTGGGGATGTCCCTGTGCTCCAAATTCCTTCCAAGCCTTTATTCTGTTCGCACTCGCCCCTCAAAGACAAACTCTTGAGGCTGATGTAATGCAGGCCAGTGGTTGGTAGTTCAGCGTCACCTCTTGTTGTGGTCAGCGTCTTCATTTTCTCCCTACATTGCTGTGTGGGGTGGATGCCTACTAACAAACCGAAGGGAACTGTGCAGAGTTCCCTTCGATTGTGTGCAGATTTTTATCTTATTTCCCTTTATTAAAGCCTGGACTCCATCTCATCCTTAAGAGCTGCTGTCACAAGAGCTGCATTCAGATTTTTATCCAATCACAGTATACCTGCATCACTCAAAGTTCCTCTTAACCTGAGGAAGTGCCCTGGTAACAAAAGACCCAAAGTACTCTGATGGTTCCCAGATGCGAGGTCGTACTACATGAATTTTCATGTCGTATGAAAACATTTGAACACTGACTATGCAACAAATGAAAAAAAAATAAAATAAAATAAATGTTTTTCTTTCCCATGAGAACTTTGACTTCTTTGACTTTCTTGGAAGGACGCCCACTCACTTGTTGTCAGTTGGCACTTGTGCTTGATGTTAGGTGTTTATCTTAAGAGTGCAGGCCTTTTTTGACCTGCGCTACAGTGTTACTACGGTTGCATGATCTATTGTGATATCAGGGAACCGTGTAAGTGCTTTTTACTAGCGTAGCTGATAAATGGTGTGCCAGTAATTGATCTGTTTACAAGCCGATGAATCACACCCTGTACACCACTGACACCATGATTCAGCCGTCTTCTCTTACCCCACTGTGAATGAATCTGGGCAGCTGTCTGCTACGTGTAATGAGTGATTTAACAGATGCACCTTAGACACATAAAAAAAGCTGTTATTTGTTATGGTGCCTAAAATACTGTACATTCTGCCACAAAACGTCGCCAGTGTGGTCACTTGAGAGACTGTCTTCGTGATGGAGGCTCTGTACGGTTTGTGGTCCTGCCAGAGGTTCATCTATAGTGTCCATCCCTTATGTAGTTTTGTTTCAGTGTTTGAGCATTGCTACGAGCTCGCCACTTTAGAGGGTAAACTGATCCTGACATTGTTGGTCTAGTTTGTTCTGAGCCTCGCCCTACCCAGAGCGTCCATTGTGTTTACTCAGAAATGTACAATCACAGTATGCAGCTGAGGTGTGTCCCCTCCCTGTGTAATGCTGCGTGTCTGGGAGTGTGTTAGGGAGAGATCCTGATGTTTGTAATCAGAGGAGCAGATTAGTACCCTCCAGTACGTAAGCAGCTATAGAGACATATGATTTTCCCAGCAGGCTCTCATTACAGTATAGCTTCAGTTTAATGGAGCAGCGGCACAATGTGGGGTCAGACTGAGCCCTCTTATTCTGCCCCGCAGCTTTAATGATGCACATAAAAATAACTCCACTCAACTAATTGACTGCATGACACAACATAATGCCTTGAAAGTCCCCATCCAGTGTACATTGTCTGTGCTTGGATGTGTGTGTGTGTGTGTGTACAGGTTAAATCATTAATCTAAAAAGCTATGGAAGCAATTTTTTTTAAGTTTAGGTGCTTAAAAAACTGTCATTGTTGGAGGGTTCACTGGGTTTTTCTCTAAAACACAGCTACCAGATGCACTTCTGTTGCCAGATAACACTGATTTTGTTTCTTTTAAAAGTTCCCTTCATGCATTTCGACACCATCTGTCTCTGTTTTTTTGTTCTTCGCCGTGGTTTCTTCTCTTTCTCACAACCTTTTTCAGACCCTGCCAAAAAGCTATTCTCAGAGCACATGTCTGAATAGACACGGACTGTGGTGTTACACAAGTCCTCTCTTTATTGAAGTTGGTCCCTTGCCAGGTGACATCAGCGAGAGCCATGCTATGCTCTGTAATGTTCATGCTCTTTGCTTTCCTGCCATCATGTAGTGACTGTAGTACAGCTATGGAGCAGTAGCAAAGTCTGTGCTTATTGCAGTTAAGTCCTGAAATAATTTGACAAATAAGACCCGAACGCTTGTTTGTCAGCTGCTTTTTCAGATTGTCTTATGCAAACAACACACATAAAATCATATACTTAGTTGATATATACTTGAAAGAAACAGTAGTTATTGGAAAGGTTATTGTCTAACTCACTATGTACTATAAGAAGAACACCCTCTTCTTTTTCTCTCTTACTACAGTTTGCATATCTGGACAGTGAATTAGCTGGGAATAAACTTGAGTCAGCTGGGACTGTCCTTTGACTTACCTTTCATCACTCATCTCTTTTTGGAATAACCTAGGGAGGCCTTCTTGGACCTCTGACACCTTTAATCGCCCTCTATTTACCCCCTTTGACCCCTTGGCCTCATCTGTCCTCTCTCAGAAACAGCCTGCGTCCACAAACTGCTGCCAGCTGTACTGCTACAGTGAAAACTCACTTTATTCCCACAGAGAAGGAGAATCCATATGAGGACGTCGACCTGAAGCGGCGGAGTTTGGGCCGGACGTCTCGTCTGTTGGAGAACAACTGCTCTTGGTCGGTCATGGACAGGAAGCTGAACTCTCCGCCTCAGGTAAGCCAGTGGTGCAGATGTGTCTTCTTGTAGTAAATATAACACACATCCCCTTTTGGGGTGTCACAAATGAAACCTGGATAACGTCTTTTAAAGAATCTCACACCTCATTTGTGTCACTCCAGGAAACAGCTTGACGTGTTTAGACCGTGCGATGTTTACAGAAAGGGCCATCTGCTGATTTAGTCTGCTCACTTCAATGCCAGGCACATGCCTCACACTATGTAAAGTAGGAGGCGGGGGAGAAATAGGGGTACATGTGGTAACAACAAGGATTGTTTAACACTGCGGTAAACACTGTTTGAACTGCGACTTTTGATAAAGAAGTCCATCCGAGAAGTCAGTCATTTCCAGAGTAGTGCCAAGAAGCTGAAGAACAATTCAAGTTGTCACATGTAAAGGAAAAACCCATGGTTTGAAGATGGACATGGTTTTTTGAGTTGCTGCTTTGAATGCCACTCCCTGTGACTGCTTCACAATAAACCTGTATTCTCCTGCTTAAATGCTTTAATGTTTTGGTTGCATTGACACTAACACATTAAAGCGTTGTGGCCCAGTGAAACGGACCTTTCTGTCAGTGCACAGCTGTTAAACTACACATTTAATCGCTGGTAAGAAAAATAAGTGCCATTTCAACAATACATGTTATTGTTATCTTATTGTAGGGTCTTTAACTTACAATATAAAGTGCCTCGAGGGAACTGTTGTCTTGATTTGGTGCTATATAAATAAAATTTAATTGAAGTGAATTACTTGTCAGTTTTTCTTAATTAATAAAGAAATGCATCTATAGTAAATGAAAGTCAGCACCACTCTTTAGGTTTAAATTGTAAGAAATCTTTTTTAAAATGAGTGGAAACGTTCTTGTAGCTCATTGCACAGACTGTCCTGTAATTATTAAACAGAAAATAAAACAGAATTTTTTTGTTAATTGACAGAATATGTCCTTTTTTCCTTTTTATTCTGAAACCACCACTTCACTAGCTGGACCCACGTCCTCATTTTAGGTTTGACAGCGTTTTAGTAGATAAAGGTGAATGGCTTGGACGTAAATTTAGCTGTTTTGGGGAAGACCACGAAGGGGACTGGTGGCAGCTCTCGGGCCTAGCACATCCCCATGTACTAAATAGAATTGAAGAAGTTTTTTTTTTATCATCAACAATTTTTATTTCAATTTTAAACTTGATAACAAAACTGAAAAATAAATAAACAAAACAAAAAAAAGTTTATCCTATTCTTTCTTCGCACATCAGTCCCCACACCACCACTCTCTCATTACTCCTCTGTCCTTCAAGTTACAGAAAGCCAGCTTGTAAAGGGGGACCAAATACAATCATATTGATGCAATTTATCTAATAGACCAAAAGTTACTTTTTCGTAAGACGCCAACTTAACCATTGTCATTAGCCACTCTTCATAGGGAGGGGGTTATTTTTCCGCCAATGTCTTAGCAGGACCCGTTTGGCCGTGGTAAGAGACAGAATAATCAATTATTTTGTATAGCTGGAAAAATCTCCATCAGAAAGTGCTGTGGTTATACCAAGTATGGACAATTTTGATGAGATATCAAATCTCCTTTTCAACAACCTGAAAATGACCTCTTATGTGTTCCCACCAATCCCGAAGTGCCGAACAGCTCCATAAGATATGTAAAATCATCAAATCTCCAACAATCGTCCGTAGAGGCCAAGTTCCATTTATACAGTTGTTGTGATGTTCGATGCCACCTATGGATTATCTTAAGTTGAATAAATCTACTGCCTGCTTCTTTATACATAGTATTAACATTATGGAAACGTGAATCCTATTCAACTGAAGATATGTCCAATGCCATGTCCTGGGCCCAATAGCCCTTAACCTGTCTTTAACCTGTCCTGTATTTAAGCAGACTTCTACAAAGTTTTACCATGACCCTGATGATGGCCGCAAGCCGAAACGTGTTGGTCAGTCAATAAAGTTGTTCATCTTCCCACAAGTGTTGCTGGAGTTCCTGCATTGAGAATTTTTTCATCCTCTTCATGCACCTTGGAAGTAGGTGAAGCTGTGCCAAATTTTTTTGCTGTGGAATCTTTTGTTGAGAATTTTAGAGGTTTGGGGTTTCTGAAATTCTTGGGATCATCGTCAGTGTTTCAGTTACAGCTTACAGACTAATAGCTTAATTTTCTTTCCAAGAGATGAACTTATGTTTCACTCAATAATTGCAAGTTGCCCCAAAGCAGTAAATCACTGACATATTGACAACTTCCAGTTTGGCTGTAGTTATAATTTTTCTTTTAGTGAATGTCGGTATTTGGATTAAGCCAAATGAAAGGGATATAAATGGATCTCATGACATCTGAATTGTATAACTTTCTTCTCATCGATTTCCCCAGAAGTTTGAGCTTCATTAAGGAGTGAGTTTCAGCCAGATAAAACCAGGAAGGTGGACATTATTTTGCAGTACCAGCTTCTCTTCCATAATGCAGTATTGCAACAAAAATGTTGACACGATACAACTTTTAAGGAGTTAAGTTGTTGACAATACTTTTATTTTTTATTGTACGAAAGACAAAACTGCAATGGTAAAGAGGAAACTGCATCTAAGACAGAAACAACCAGATTATACTGCATACAGAACTTTGGCTCTTTGCAAGCATCTGCACAGACAGCATGCTGACACTAAGCTAGCCAAGAGACCAGAGTGATTTTAAAGCTGAGTGAGCAGCAGACTCGCAGCCTTCATATCTACCTGGTTAAGTTTCTAAAGTAGAATAACTGTGGAAATGGCTTTGAAGTCTCTTTTGGCTAGTTTTCTTCTTTGATCTGTAGTGTTGTCTTTGTGTTCATATGTAAAAAGTAATACAAAGAGTGTATGTGTGTCCTCATTAGGATAGATATTTGTGTTGCTGTGTGGATCTGTTGCCCATAGGTTTATATCTTTAACTAGTAGTAATGTAACAATGTGTTCAGGGCTTTCCATGGATCTTTTGTGACTTTCCGAGGGATCCAACCCCAGTGATCTTAAAGTAATTTTTAAATAATTTCTCTAAAGATTAACTTTCATTCTAAGCCTTCAGTGGCTTCAGTGTATTTGTTATGTTCTGTTTTATTATTTATAGAGTTTAACTTCTTATGTTTACACCATCTTTAGTTAGAAAAGTGTTTATAAAGCCTTATCAGAGGGTTATGTACTTCCTAGGTGATATTCTTAAAGGCCAAAGAAATGTGCTTACCACTACTCCTAGAAAGAAAATGATGCATTTAATTAGCATTGTCTATCTGTGGTGAGTGAAGCTATAATCGCTGTTTGGTCTGTCTTGATATCTCTACACCCTGAAGAAGGTGCAAACATCGGTTTGCACATATCGGTGTAAATTTTTTAATGTCTTTAGCCCTGCAAAATAAAGTCGTTTTACTACTTTTTCAAACTTACCTTGAGTGCTGGCAACCCTTCACAAATCTGTGTGCTTGTAAACAGTTATCACTATGGTCTCTTTTTACATTATCATTTCCATAGAGGTCAAGATGGTATCAGATCCTCTTTTTGCTTTTATACAAATCATTATTTTGAAAACTTGAATATTGTATTGTCACAGGTTGTGTTTGTTTTATATTAGAGTTTGTTTTAGTATTTGGCATCCGAATGCTCACTGGAAGGTGAGCTGAACACGTCTGTGTTCTGTGTCATGCTATCATTTCACCATTAATGGCAAACTTGTGTAAAGAAGAAACATTAACAGGTATATAATAAATACTAAGGATCATCGCTGTTAAAAAGAGCACTTTTCAGTAAAAAAAAAATCAACTATTTTGAATCCCAAATGCAGTGATTTTCTCTTTTTTAAATCAAGGTATTCTACACATGAATTTGCCTCCTTGGGTGAGACTGTCAGTGCAAAATTGTGCCGTAGCATTCTGAGAGAAAACACTCAGCAGCAACGATCTGAATTGTGGAGCATGTCAACACAGAACGCATTAATAACAGCTTTTGGCCACACCAACACAGTCTGCTCACCATCTGGTCCACTTACCAGATTTGCCTCCCTGTGACTTTGTCCACTTACAGAAAATGAAATTCAGGTTGAAGGATCACTGTTTTGACAAACTTGAGACCCAGCACACACTGCAGATGCACACGTGCAAGGAAACCAAACAGCACAATAGAGCGATTCAAAAGTAGCAGTCCTGCTTAAAAGAGTCCAGAGGTGCACAAGAAAATTGCCTTGAACAGAAAATAAGCCAAATTTACTTCAAGTGAGGTTTTTGATTCTTATGGGCCCAATCCCAGAAAATCTCCATTTTGGTCTTAAACAAACACAAACATGTGCCTGTACTAAATGGTACAAAAAAAAAAAAATTACCTGTTTATTTATTCTCTTATTTGTCCTAAAAACCACAAATGTCTAAAACTCAAAGCTGTTCGGCTATAACACAGAAGAAAGGCAACAACAAATGTGCTAGAAGCTAGAGCCTGGTAATGTTGGGCATATTATCAAAATAATTGTGACTCACAAATTAAAAGACTAATTTTCTCAGCTAGATTCGTGATTGGGCCTGTGAGTTGTCGGGATCGTAATCGCAGAAACCCTTCCTGCAAATTCATATTAGCATGTTTTTCATTGGCATGAATACACATAATTATTACTACAAAAACAAGTCAATCACGTTTGGCTATGAAGTTAATGACAATACAACAAAACAATTCAAATGATAATAATTATTTAAAAAATGAAGATGAATAATGATAGAAATTAATTGAGTACGTCTTTGTACTCTTGTTTACAAATAATGGTAATTATGCTGGGTGAACAGTAACTTGTCGGACGGACTACCCTCTCTAGCGCCATGAATTAAACTTGTCTCAAGGCTACTATATAAACTACTTCATCAGGAGACAAAGGAAAAGCTTTTGCAAATTTAGAATTTTTTCATCTTCCAAAGAAAAATGTCTTCCAGAAGGGCCACAGACAACACAAGGTAAACAAAGTACCGAGTATGTAATCTCACTTCATAAATGTTTCTTTCTTTATGATTGAAAAGGAATTACTGAATTTGCCTAACATGCATCCACACACTAGAATTAAATTTTGAGGCTCTTCTAGGAAATGGCATATTGGTGACGCTCAAAAGAAAATCATGTGTTTGGATTTGAGGCCGAGCTGAGGGGCAAATATGGCAAGAAACGCTCTAACATGCACAGCTGCTCCGTTCAAGCATGATGGTAGCAGTCTTTTACTTTAGGGCTTCAATCAAATTCTGTTAAGTGTGTTCATGAAGACACTCTTTGCTAATGGAGCGGCGAGAAACATCGGCTTCCCAACGAGCTCCGAGGAAGGTATATGCAGCTTAATGAGGTGGAAGCTCGACTTCTTCCAGCTTCCAACGCTGAAATCATTTAAAGATTCTTTTGCAACCTATTTATGGCACCACTTGGTAAACATAACAAAGGTTAATAAAGTGGAGGTCATATCTTTATCACACCTACAGAGCATTGTTTCCCTTCTCTTGTACTGTAACTAGTAGAAGTATTTCTCATTAATGGCGTCCCCCATAGGGCGCACAAGGCGAGTAAGTATAAATGCACTGTGCAGAGTTTAATGCCTTGATTCCCGCAGGCATGCTTCCCTGATTGTCAAATTATTCTGGGTGCCATGGTGGGTATTTATTTCATGCTAATAGCCAGCGTCTTTCTGGAGGCTGGAAAAACAAGTGTAGCACATACATTACACAGAAAAATGCCAAACATTGGTGAGTCAGGGGCGTAAAAATGCTGTAAAAGTGAGACAACACTCATTGGAGCCTAGTGTCGAGGCATTCTGTATGGAGGAGGGAGTTCGTGACAACAGAAAGACATGGAGGGAGGACAGGTGTGTGCGTGCGTGTGTGAGATGTTTAGAACTCATGTCTTTCTGTGCATCAGCAGCAAGTAAACACAGTTTTGCTTTGCAGAAACACAATGTAATAATCACTTATGACAATAACTGTGACTCTGCAAACAGGCAACAGAGTAATCTAGTAGAAGGCACTGAGCATACAGTGCGAGGCTTGTAGTGTCAGTGGAATCCACCCATGTTGTGAATACCTCTGTCATTTGTTACCCATGATAATTGCATTTTGTTTAGAAGTGAATTTAACCAGCATCATATAAACTGGGATTTGGCAAATCTATGCAAAACCCATACAAAATATTCGGTCTCACAATGTATGATCTAGCAAGGGTTATGTGGTGATAACCAGAGGTAGAGGTAAAGCACATGCAATCATGAGGAAAAAAAAGAGGTGTTCACAGTACTCTTTATAGTCCCGTGAACAACCCATTAATGTCAATGTTTCTAGAACCCCCTTTTGCACAGACAGCTTGAAGTAATTTTCTGACTTTTGTGACTTTTCTGATTTTATTAGTTTGTCATATCGTTGCGTTTAAATTTTCGCTTGCTCTTCTTTACAATGTTGCCCTTGGCCTCCTTAAGTTCCCACCACTACATTTCAGTTGGGTTGAGGTGTGATCTTTGAATGGGCCCTTCCAACACCTTGATTACTTTCTTTTTCAATCATTCTGTTTTGATCCAATTTGCTGCTGTTGACCCAGTTTGGGCCATGCTTTAGCTGTCTGATAGATGGCCTCGCATTAGTCTTTGAATGCTCTAAAACACTTTGATATAGACTTTAATGGTCTGACTCAATGACACCAAGGTGCTCAGGTCCTATGGCTGCAAAACAAGCCCAAATCCTTACTCTTCACCAATGTGCTAAGGAGTTCATTGGGGGCGTTTGTTCTCATATACTGTATTTAGCGTCTATCAAACATGTGCTTTAAAGCTAAGAAGAAAAAAGTTAATGAAAACAAAATGTGTTCAATGACAGTCTAGTGTCAAGGTCAGCAAGAACCATGCCAGGCTATATTATCTACAGTAATTGTTATATTCTGACATCAGGCAAAATGCAGAACACTCCTTTTATAGGTCAATGCCCTTTCCCAGGTGAACTTATTCATACCGACAACACATTCACACCCAGACTGACACCTACATCTAATTATACGGTTGGCAGTTCACCTGACCTGTATCATAATGTGTTGTGTGAGGTGAGATCGTTAACCTAATCATTATTCCTTGAAGATCAGGTTAAAATATGTCACAAAAGGGTAGATTCATGTTTTTAGGACTTTGAAGCTAATAGGTTTTAACTGGAATTTACCTTTCGTCAGTGATGGGGGAATTCTGTGTGATGAGCTGGTGAAAACTGAGCATTCTCTGAGAAATGGTAAAGAAATATTAAGTGTGTTGGGTTTTTGTGAAGACAACACATGATTTACTGTTTTAACAACTCAACCTAAAGAACTATTAAACATTTAGGCATACACAAAACACACACACACACACACACACACAAAAACACAAACACAAAAACTTAATGACCTCCCTGTTGCATATGCAAATCAGAAACTGGCCACTCTGCAGTCCCAACTAAGAAGTTGAGAAAGCACAGAGATCACAGGCAAAATCTCGTTAGAGGGTTTGATTTGTCGGTATACTTTATAGTAACTTTATATTGCTATTCTTGTATTCTACGACACTAACTTAGCAAAAGTCATTATTTATCTTATACTAGCCCTTGGTACCTCTGATATGATAAGAATTGTCCTCCTACACTTTCAGTGTTGTTGTGACTGGTCGCTCATCCTAAGCTGACCAGGAGGGCTGCTGTGGTTACAGCAGGGGACCATAAAAGGGATTTTCACACTCACTGACATCACACAGAGACAAGAGTAGAAGAACACTCTTAAATTATAATATATGGCTTCATAATCAGACCGACCGCTTTCCTCACATCCAGTTTCAAAGCAAGACAATGGTGATGGAGAAAATGCTCATCAAGCCTTCTTAGTAGGACTTTAGAAACTGCTGGGTGATGTCACAGAAGCTATGCCCCTCCTTCATACCATCTATGGTCTGTCAACTTGAATCATTAAGGCGATCGTGGCTCAAAGAGTTGGCAGTTCGTCTTGTAATCGGAAGGTTGCCGATTCGAGCCCTGGCTCCGACAGTCTCGGTTGTTGTGTCCTTGGGCAAGACACTTTACCCTAAAGCCTACTGCAATATGGTAGCCTCACTTCTGTCAGTCTGCCCCAGGGCAGCTGTGGCTACAATGTAGCTTGCCATCACGTGTGTGAATGGGTGGATGACTGTAATGTTAAGCGCTTTGGGGTCCTTAAGGACTAGTAAAAGCGCTATATAAATACTGACCATTAAAATTGTGTACTTTTACTGGAAAAAAGATCTAGTTTTCTTTTGGTGTATGGAAAACAGGTTTAAGCAAGCCTCAGATTTATGTGTGTGCGCGTTTGATAAAGAAAACAAATAACATTATATGTTCCGTCATACACTGACGTTGTGCTTAGATTCCTGCTTTCTTATTTCATACAGTAGGAGAAAAAATGAGCTAGAGTGTGAAAGAACTGTCCTTCTTTTACTATTCACTTTTCCTACTTTGATGCTTTGCTCTCATTGCAACCCCCTACCAACAGATTTGAAATGAAACGATGCGCCTATATCTTCTCACCAAAGCTTCCTATATGAAGCGCCTCTGAGCAGCACTCTTCCTGAATGATTAAATACGTGATCAATTTTAGGGTTATGTAAGGATGCGGCATGGAGGCAAAATGAGAAATGATCATGGATGTAATAAACAATGGACAGTAGTCTATTTATTCCAATCAAATCTATGTCTCACTTCTTTGCCTGTAAGTGTTCATTGAGGTGTATATTTTCTGTTTGTTGTTGATCTTTGGTTTTACATTACTGCAGCACACGTTAATCCCAGGTTTCTGAGAAGTGTGAATGTCATCAACTCCTCAAAATTAAAAGAATAAATAATAAATGTAGTGCTTAAAGATGTCATGGTCCTCGAGAATGATATATAGGAGGAGCTTTAGCTGATTTAAATCCCTATCAGCTGGACAAATATGTCAGAGACCGTTTTGGGCAAATAAAACAGTTTTGACATGACACAGTTGTGGTTAAAGTTTGGCTTCACATATACGAAAATGGCAAGTAAGAGCCTCTTAGTGGTTTTAAAGTGAAAGAAAGTGGTGCTCTCAAAAAAATCCAGCTGAGTCCCCCAGGGGAAAGAAAAAACATCCCCTGCTGGCTTCCCACCTGTGAACACTCAAAACGGTTTTGGGCAGAAAGCCTGCCGGGAGCCGACATATTACCTCCATTTCAATTAAAAAAAGAGCTGGGTTTTAAAAATGTTCATATCAGCGGTGTGCTGAAGTGAGCATTTTTATTACTTTTGGGTTGGTTTTGGTACACAAACATACTGGTTTGGGAAAACAGTTTCAGCAACGGACCACCATTATCATGACAGTGTGTCAAAAGCAAAATGACAAGTGAAAGGAAACATCCTTTTCCAAAGTCCAAAACTTTGCTGACCTATCCAGCTGCTCTGACATCCTCCTTGTGCAGATGTCACATCGTTTCTGTACCTACCACATAGCAGCAACCATCCTGATCTGCGATAGAGCTGCTTGAAGTTGTAGGCTTCAGTGCTTTTTCTCAAGTATCACTCAAATATCACAACCTGAAAGGGGTGCTTGAAAGAACTAAAAAAAATTACGTATTTACTGCAAAAACCATATCATAGCATCATAGCGAGATGGGTTCCCACCTGTTAACACTACCAGCTGTGTCGGTGGAATCCCTGCCGGGAGCTGCACGGGTAGTCCACTCAGGTGCCTGTCTGCCACAGTCTCAGATGTGTACGTGTGACATACTGAAGTGTTTAATCTCTACTTGTAATAACAGCACATGTCAAATGAAATCCTAATGTGGTATTGTACAGTCATTGCTTTCTTGGTTTCAGTGTGTATTTTGCATACACAGTCACAGTCCTTAAGGGGAAGGGGTGGAGGTGGTGGTGGTGGGTGTCTTCTTTCTAGCCTAGCCAGCCTCTTCTTTTGTCTGATGGATTCCCTTGCATTTTTCTGGGCCAGCCTCCCTCATCAAAGTGATTAAGCAATTACACTGATTGTGCCGATGCTCAGAAGAACGAGGGAAGGACCCTTGAGTATTGAGTGCTAAAGCTTTCTTAAAGATAACGGCTTAATTTGTGCCTAATCAAAATAAAACCTGTTTTCTCAAATCTCCACCCTACCTGTAGTACAGGTTAGCTTGGGGAATTGAGAAAGTATCTTTAAGAAGAAACCAGTGGAGTTAAAAAAAAAAAAAAACCCTTGATGAGGCCTTTTCCAACTTAAGCATCATTGCATACCCTGTGGTCATCCTTATGAGGTATAGAGGTGTTATTATAAAGCAATGAGGCCTCTCTCGAAATGAAGTAATAATTATCATCTCAGAACTGATTACATAGAAGCCTCCAAAGATGCTGCATATACATATCATGGATCCCAAGTGGAAATAATCAAAGTGTTTGGAAATTAAATCAACATTCAGTTCATCTCTCAGAGCTGCTCTGGGCATCAATAATAAAACAGGGGTTTGGAGAGTCCTCCGAATCAGAGCAGCAGAACCAAATATATGAAATCCCCGCGTGTTATTTTCTTCTCGCGTGTACACACGCACGCACGCACGCGCTCGCTTATACCTCAGTCATAATTTTCCCATCAGAGCAGTCCAAATAACAGATCTTTCTCCATGTGCTGCCATGTCTTTACCACAATTTAAGCCAGACAAAGCACACCAAGGCGCACATCTTCAAGCGCGCTGGATTCGGCATCAAAAATTAATCACATCAGAACTTAAATCACAACCGTGAGCGAGTTGCATCTGGGGGTGTGAGGGAACAACATGGCAAAAGAGTGAGAGCAAAACGCAAAGGGAGGGCGGAAGAGAGAGACTCACCCGCGGAGGATATCTGGAGGTAGAGGCGGGGGTCTGAAGCTCGAATGGCCGCTGTGTACCGATCCTCAATTCCTGGCATCTGCGCCTTTTTCTCGGGCATAAGCCGGACTCTGAGCCGCCCCCCCTCAGCGCCGAGCCACCACTCCAAAATAGTTGTGAGGTCCATTTCCAGGATGTACACCGGGGCCTCCTCGTACACAGACAGCCCCCCGCATCCCGTCCTGACTAAATCCTCTCCTATTTCAACGACAACTTGGTTAGATTTCCTGCTCGCCTTCGTCAAGCCCAATTTCAGAACTTTGGACAGCGGTCGCTTGTAGACGAAGGGGAACTGTCCATCAGCAGACGCGTTCCTCGGTGCTGATTCCGCTGCAGACTTAGGGTCCACAAAAGTAGAAATTATTTTCTGTAAAGGTATGCATTGCATTTTTAAGTTTGCGCGCACCGTGTAACATCCGCTAAAAGTCTGACAGTCGCCGTTTAAGGGTCTCTTTATGAACTCTGCCAGATAATAGCGCAACAGAGAGGGCACCGCAAAATCCACGGCCAGTGTTTTCCTCTTGTTCCTGGAGATTTGGGTTTGGTTCGAATCTTTTTTGCCTCCGCTTTCCCCGCTGCTGTTGCTTATGTTGCTGAAGCCGATGGCGGGCAAATCCATCCCCGATGTGTTCCTTGACGAGGCGCAGTGCAGCTCAGCGAGAAATGCCGCAGAAGAAAGAAGCAAAAATAATATCCTGGCATCCATGGTTTGAGAATTTGAGTGTTTAGTTTAGGAGACGCACGCCTTAATCCCACCGTTCACCGCTTCCTCTCTGCTCTTGTCACATAGGTTACGCAGCGCAAAAATCACAAAGTGCGAATCGATGATCCTGCGTGTCCTGCGCCTCTATGCCGGTGCGCACCCGTGGCAAGACGAGAGGGAACTGGCTTTTACATTCGTTTGCCACCTACTATTGCTATCCTCCGGCTTGCAAGCGAAAAAAGTGCCATGTCCCCTCTCTGTTCCCGGCACACAGACCTCTGAGACAATACCTTTTATCAACGGTGCGAACCTAGCGAGTCGCTCTCCGGGACGCTGATTGATATGCCGGTCGGGTCCGCTCCGGTGGCTTTCAAAGACTCCCTGTCTCTTGGCACAGTTGTGACGGCGGTACAAGTGGTCTCTCTGTCAGCAGCGGGATGCAGCGTCCCTCTCTCCCCTCACAACTAAATGAATTCACAATGAGTTTGGAGGAGTCGAGTCGCCATTAAAGTTTAAAATAAAATCTAGCAGTCCTGACTAATTGGAAACCTCTTGGACAGCCTCACTGGTTAACAGTCTGCTGAAGATCTCGTTGCTTCTTTGGTCAAAACTGGCAGCTCTCATTCCTGCTGTCATGCCTGCACATGCGGTAAAGTCATTCACACATCCATTTGACGTCAGTATAAGCCGTTTTCTCTGAACACGACTCCCTTGTGCGAAAAGCGTCGTTATGGACACATGTGATGCGCTCTCAGCGCAGCCGTAACTCTGCCTATTTCTTTATTGAAATTAGAAATGCCAGGAGGTGTAGCAGCACAGCTCGGCACATTGTCTCTGGTGATTTTTTTCAATGAATCACCGAGCCTTTTACGTGTCCGGAAATTGGATTGGATTAGTCGCGCACTCCCGGACCGGTTGTGTGCAAATCAAATAGTTTCAGAGGGAGGCTATTTGGGCTGTAGCCCATGCGGTTCTGTTATATCTTATCTGCAGAGGCTAATAGCCGTCTTCTTTGAAAGATCAGGGAGCTGTGTTGCCATCTTGCCAGTTCATTTGCCACACAGGCTGTGTCCTTAATTGGGAATTAAGGGGTCAGTGTTTGGAGCAGGAGATTACAAAATACCAGAAGATACTCAGTCACCCCATCTTGTTCTCCCTCCCTCACATTAACAGTCCCTTCGCTGACTTTAAAAGTTGATCGGAGAAGACACCCACTAGATGGCGTCATCACATGCTGCAGATTATTCGCAGACTTCAGTTTTACTGACAAATCCATTACTGCTCTAATTGCTCTGGAATTTTTACAGTCTCATTAGAGTGTTATCTGTGGAAGAGGATTAGGGCAATATGTGAAAATTTTATGAGCCGAGGAATCAAAGATAGTCTCCAAAGTCAGAACTGTGAAGTCAGGTTTCTAAAAGAAAATATATATTTATATCTATATCTGCATTTTGTGTGACCAAAATCTTCAGTAAATCTTCAGTGAATTACACAATGGAGATATTTGCACATAATTAAAACAAATTAGGACATTTCCTTGAAATGTATAGCATGGAGCAGATGAGAAGGAAACTGTGTGCCAGTGAATTGTCTTTGTATGTGGATTTTGTTTAGCATTGTGGTTAATGTGTCATGTTTGTTGTCCATGCCTCAACACTGGCAATGATGGGACAAGAAAGTGAAATGCTATGTTTTCTGCTTAATTACATTCACCAAGACTTAAGACTTTTATTACAGATAAATTTACATTAAGTGATACTGTGTGTCTGATAATTACATCTTAAAAGGACCAACACCCGAAATTCAGTTCCAGAGATCTATTTCAATGAATCTAATCAGCCAAACTGACATCTGCAGACATCTAGGAGCACAAACCTGTAACTTAATTTGCCCACACCCGTAATAATTATAAATCCAGCTAAATTGTTCTAAAGTTGGGTATTTTAACCCTTTTTTTGTTCATACCTCACATGGCAGTGTGGTTTTTGGAAATATCATGTTGGGGTGGAGACTGGTCAGTAATATCCTGCCAAGAACTGTTTACCAGGGAAAATTTTGTATTTCATGACAGGTTGTTGAGTAGATTTGAGAGATTACTAGCTGTAGCTAAAAGAAATTGGTTGCAGAAGGGTATTTGGTGCTATACCAAGAACCATATTGTGACTGCTTTGGTTGGTATCAGGCCGCTGTGTCCATCTGTAGTTTGCAGAAAAGTCAGCGTCTTGCTTGCAACAAAAACAAAGCAAACAAGGTTTTTGGTGCAGCACCCTCTTTGCCACTGATTTCACTCAGAGAACGCCAGCAGTCACTCACCAGCTGGTCGGGGAATACAAATTTTCCCCTGGTGACAAAATTAGCCAGTGGGTCACTGACTGGTCTTAAGGCTTGTGGCTGAGGCCTTACTTGTCCAAACCCAGAGCTTTCCATTTAATTATGACTGGGTTTCTGGAGTTTCCTGATTTAATGTTAAAGTTTATAAACATCCAGGTTTTATAAACCTAGATAATACCCAGATTCAGTTTTGAGAACTTTAGTTCTATACTACAAAGCAGGATTACAGGCTTAGCAGGATAACTTCAATTTTAACTTTAGGTTTTCAGTGGTAAGAAAATGGTTCACTTATTGCTGGTGTACATCAACAAGGCAACTTCTGCTGCAGCCCTAACTGGGTGCAAAGTGCTTTTTTCCTACCTGATGAACATCAATAAGAAATACAGCTGCTAGCTTGCTTTTTTATTTCTTTACTGCTGGATGGCTTTAAAAACTATTTCATTTTTCCACAACCCTTAATATAATGATGCAATCACAAAAGAGATCACCTAAGCATTGTAGCTACTGACCTTGTATAAAATTTGTACATGGCTGAGCTCACTGACAGAATAAAGTCTTTTTATTTTAGTCTTTATTTGCTCTCTGATCATTTAACATTGCTGGGGCTGCAGCTGAAGGAATAGGGCTCAAACTGTCACGCACACATTAAACTTACTAATTTAAACACATTTAATTGCAATTATAACTGTCTAATTGCACAGCTGTGATATTAATACACTGACAATCCTGTTAACTTCCTGAATCATAATTTTGAAGTTTTTTTAATTTGATGATCTTTGTCAAAAATATCGTTCTCTGTTGCAGGAAGGAAAAAAAAAAGTTTGTGCAAATCTCACTACACATGGTGACTGCTGATGTTTTCCTCCATTTATTCTGAACAAACAACTACTGCTGCTTTAAGTATAAAACACTAACACTTCCAGGGCATCAGGGGATTTCTCAGAGGAAGCCAGTCCAGACCAGAGTTGCGTGCAGTAAATGCACAAGCATCAATGAACTGATTGCAGGAGAGAGGGAGGAAAAAAAATCACTGCTGTGTTCTAAACAACAACAGACAGTGGAAACATTTGTATGACAAGACAGATTATTACATGCCTGCTACATTTGCTCCCATCATACCACAGTTGAGCAGTCTGCACTGCAGCTGTGCTTTTACCCACTTTATTTCTGCCACTCTGTGGATACACAGTGTTAGCGTGTGTTATAATAGCATATTCAGTGTTACGTGGGATTTTTTTTCTGCTTAATGCAGCAACCTGCTGGTTGTACAACTGCAACCTGTGTTTAATTCACAAGGTATATACACACACGCAATAAAATTCATTAATAACATTAAAATTTTTAACTCTCTTGTATTACCTACAAGTACTTTCTTCTGCCCTGTTTGGGAAACAACTTGTTCCCCTTCTTAGGGGTTAATTGAGGTGCACTTGTGGTAAGTGAATTATAAATATATTTCTTATTGATTGATCACTGCCTTGTGTCTGCATAATTGCTTCCCAATAATGGAGGTGTCCTTTTGAGAGGCTTTTCTTTGCTATTCTTCTTTCTCTTGTTTCCTTGATTTGCACTGTATTGCCTTGATTGGACAAGGCAGTATTGGCTTATTTGTGATGGGTTTGGACACACACGCGTGCAAATTTGTTATTTAATGTGCTAACAAACTTTAAATTCAAGGTTTGCAAGACAAACCTGAAGGTAAGGATGCAATATCATTAGTTCCTTCTTTTGTTTTACAAATTTCCATTTTTCCCTTGCCACGCCACACACATCTCTCATGTAAATTTATAGGAGCAAGATAAAATAGATGAGTACGATCTTCAGTCAGTTTGCATCCTCCACCCCAACCTCGTGGAAGAAAAGAGAAAGTCGGAGGCACATTGGTGAGAAACTTTCTTTATTCATCGTACATTCTACCTCATACCTGAAGACATTATTCAAGACAAGTTGTTTTATTCATATTCAGACAAGGTGAGGAATCATAAATGGTGTGGGAGGAAGTGAATAAGGCTGGTACGGTGCAAGAGAGGAAAGGAAAAACTAACGCAGAGACTCTGAAACTCATTCAGTATCTAATCTGCATTGCTGTATTCACAAGCGCCACGTTACACTGGTCGCTCCGTTTCTATGCATAATATTGTACATCGATACTAGCGATTCTGCCTGGTAATTGCTTCAGTCAAGGTGAGCTTGTGTGACCAGCTAAAGTGAGGCTAAATGCGAGTTTGATCATTTGAGTGCATAGGCGAATGGACTGTGGAAACAGCAGAAGCGTTCACTGAAACAAGATGCTATTTGGGGTTATTAATAATAGATTAAAACACATTGGTTACGTTAGCCAAATTGATTTTTAACTAGCAAAACTCAGAATGAGGAATTTTGGTTCAAGTTCCATTTTTCACGCCAAACTGATTTCAATGAACAGTTATGTGCATAATTGTGATCCATATTTACTCATCTGGAGCACTGCAGGCTAAAAGTAAGAGATGAGCGACGCATGTATGGGCTGAGATGAACAGCTCTCTGTTAACAGCTATTGCTGTATTCTTGGTAATAAGCATGCACTTTGAAAGCCATTTAGCAGAACACCAATGTGAGCTTAATTACTTTCTGATTGATCATTCATTCCACTTTTTGGTTGTTATTGAGTAAAATGAAACAAATGCTAGATATCCATTACCCACTAGCTTCTAGTACACTCACCAGCTATATTGTCCATTATGTTTGAACCGTGGTTGGCATCCAGCTCACAAACCAGTCAATGGAAGAAGGTCAGTGGGGGAGTGGTAGTGTGATAAATTACAGAAAGATAAGTTCTTACAAAGACCCTTCCCCCTTGCCTGCCACTTTTCACTGCATGCAGTAAACCTCATAAATCAGCAGCTGAGTCTCCAATGCGGGAGACCGTTTCAGCCAGATTCATCAGACTTCATGGCCCGATCCATTCACTTCCTGCATCTCTCAGTGTTGCAAAGTTGGTCACAGTAGAGGCAGAGGAGAATGTTTGATCACAAAGAGAAAAAACAAAATCCCAATGCATTCCTCTGGAGTTGTCAATCAGCATCTCTTCCTCCTTTCTCATAGCTTCAAAGTCATTTTTATCTTTGTCAGTTTTTGCTTTCGCGTATTCACAACACGCGGCCGCGATGATTGAGGAAGGATGTGCAGAGTCTCACGCAGCCGCGCTGTGAATTCTACAATGTGGAGGCAACAGTCCTGCTTCCTTTAGCATTCCCACCTCATGACATTTTTCGTTTTAGTTCCATAAATCAAACACCAGAGACCTGCCGTGTTGAAGAAAAGCAATAAGTCTTTTCTTTCTTTCTTTTTTTTTAAATGAAGAAAAAAAGATGATTTTGCACAGAAAGTGTTCGAGATTTGGAGTTTCCCGTTGACAGCTGTAAAAGGAGTTTGGGGGTGGTCATCTCTTATGTTCCATGCTCACAGGTGCAGAGGGTAAACATTTGATAAAAGGCAATTCTGTGTGTAGTGAACTTGAAAAATGTCATCCTTTTAGCTGTGGTCCACAGAGCACCAAGCATGACCAACGCTCACATTAATCACGGCACTGGAGGGGTTTAGCCTGACTTTATCTAGTTAGCATGTCACCAGCAATTCTGATTTAGACCCCCGTATCCTAAAAGCGTAACTTTTAATCTGATTCTGATGACAAAAACAAAAACAGCAAAACACATCTACAACATTTTACCAAGGCAGTGTTAATTGCAATAATGGGACAAATGACTGAAGCCTGCCTCGCCTTTGCACAAACAGTTTAACCTGCCAAGTATCTGATAATAAAATCTACGATTCCCTATGTAACCAGAAATTAAATTCAGACAGCTATGAAAAGTGGCTACAGTTAGTTAGACTAATGGGACCCATTAGTCTCTATGAAAGTGATGTTCATGTACCACCTTTTTTTGATCAAGGTGTGAAAAAATGATTTCAGATTAACACAAAGTGGATACTAAATAACGTTTGCAAGAGGACGCGAGCTTCAGCGTGGGTGCAGCTCAGGATCTGCGGGATTCTTCTGACCTGGGCTCTGCTCTAGACTTTTCTAAAACAAGTTGACTGTTTGAAAATTGTCTTTAATTTGGAAGTGCGCTTATGTCTGCCAAATTATCTCTCCTGAGCATAACATAAGGCAGACTGCTCTTCTGTCTGCCTCAAACCATATGGTGATGCATACATGCAGATCCCAAGATAATTTCTAATTACTTTTTGTGTATAAAGAAAGATTTTTTTTTTTTTTACCTGAATTCTATAATTGGAAAAAAATCAAAGCCTTCAAACATTTATCTGATTTTACATGTCAAAGTCAATACATTGGACATGTGTGAGATACATAACATGTGTAAACAGGTAAACAAATGGAACCTGCCAAGTCTGAGGGAGTTACAAAAGCGATTACTTTGGGATGCAGAATTACAATCTGTCTGATTTATCTGTTCAGCCAGAAAAAGTAATAAGTACCTAAGTAATAAATAAGTAATTAATAATTTGTCGTGGACATTTCATTAACGCACGTTGCCAAATTCTAAATGCGTCTTATTTTAGCATTTTTTTTAAAATTCAGTGAGGTTTTTGATGAAAAATGCATACATTGTATAATTAAATGTTTCATGACTTCCATATGTTTTACACAACATGAAAAAATTGTCTTCAAAAAGAATAAGTAAGACTTTTAAAAACATCACTTTCAGTGGAATTTATAGATCACATATCCTGGTTTTTCCCTCGTTTTCTCCCACATATTTACATAGTTTTAATAGTGAATGCTCTTACTGAACCTGACCAAACTTACAAATGATGAGGTCAGGTTTTGTTTGTTCTACTCTTGGATCTGTATGATATCATACAGACAGAAAGTGCTTATTGTGGTTTTCTCTTCACTATAACCACAACACCAGCATCCAGCTTCCTTGGAAAGTTTGTATAATGCTCTGTTTCTAACGACTCTTTGTGTTTTTTGATGCTTTTTTCTTAAAAAACAAAACAAAACTGCTATTTCGTGACACTTTTAATGCCACACATAGTCCAGTAAAAAACAGACTTTTAATTAGACTAATGCTAAAACACTTTTGGTTCCATCTATTCAGTCTTTTCTAAGAAGTTTTGTTCTGTTGTAACTGCAAAGTTTTAGCAGCATGATATCGATGAAATGTTTGACAACTGGACTAAATGGCTTATAATTAGTAGGTTTCAGTAAAGAGAGTGGCTAAGATGTTCTACTATAATTTTACTTTACATGTGTGTTCAGTAATAAAGGATAGCACCTCAAAGGGCAAGATGTGCCATCCCTTATTACTGAAGATAAAGGATAGGAGCCACAGCAGTTTGTGTCAGACAGTGGATGAACTTTTTTGAACTGTGAGTCACGCATAGCTATTCTTGTAGAGACTGAGAAGCCGTGATGCCCATATAGACCTGTACCTTTTTACTTGCCATTATCATTAACTTTCTTCATTATTATTATAATTTTTTTAAACAAATGTAGACACCAGGTATGTGCTTTGGTTCAAAATGCTGGTGCTGAAGAGTCCGCTGTAGTGGATAATGACAATACCCTCGTTTATGATGAACTGCACCTCATTTGGAAAGTGGACAAGAGCAGGCAGCAGGGGCAGAGACAAAAAAGCTGCTGTCTAGACAGTTTTAAATACCCTTTCACTATGTACAGGAAGAGGAATCAAGGGCTACTAGGACTCTATCTAACCTGCTGTTAGATTGAGCTTTTATCAAATGTTCACAGTTCAGTCAGATTATAGATTTATAATGTTATTTTGTACATACTAATAACAGTTTTAGTGATATTGCTGTGTGTGGCAATTAAAATATTAACATTTAGAGGCAATCTGATCCTCATAAGAGCATTAATGGTATAAGCTACACATAACAATGTTTCTACATAAAAATATAGCTTCTGATTTTGCTGCTTTACACAGTTCAGCGAAGTTTGGGGCATGGGTGAGTCCAAGATGTTTTTTGTAATTCAGTCACACAGTAGTGACTAAAAACCTATTTTTTCCACTTTGAGTTAAAAAACTGGCTGTTTATTCTTCAGATTATGTGGATCACTTTAATAAATTCAGAAAAAAGGAAACCCTAAGCGCTAGCACACCGGATAACTGATAAGATGTCATTTTTGTCTTTTAATTAACGTGGGAAG